>JAFBJS010016247.1:2910-16223 GCA_016785265.1 Paraplagusia blochii | reverse complement strand
GAAAGTAAATTATTTCCCATATATACCTCAAATACATATATATGCTAATTGTTATGTATATATATAATTATGATATATATTATTTAATTTTCTTAACTATATAATATATAATGTATACATTTATAATGGGAAACAGACTGTATGTATACATCTATACATACATGTATATAGGACATAATTATACAAGAAAATTGATATTGATAATTATAGAAATATATGTAAAATACACGAGACTGATAATTGATATATATATATAATGTATATATATAAATTAGAATTGATTATTGATATATATATGTATCAATAAGCAATTTATCAATCTCACCTATATGTATTTGACATAAATAATTATTTATATATTATATATATATTTATAAACAGTCAGATCAACTAGCAATGTAAATAATTAAAAATAACACTTTATATATGATTTTATTGTATTTAAATAGATATAAATAATTCATGTTTTCATACATATCTATAGCTATTTGTATTTTTTTCTTTTAATTGCTAATGTCCTGACAGCAACCACTTGGTCTACTACTACAGTGGGTTGTGATCTACTTATTAGATCACAATCCACAACTCATGTTAGAGTTTTCTTCTCCTTGGTCTTAGAGGCAGCGGCGCTCACATTGTGAGGCAACATCAAAACATAAATACAGACATATTA
This sequence comes from Paraplagusia blochii, assembly GCA_016785265.1. Lineage (NCBI taxonomy): Eukaryota > Metazoa > Chordata > Actinopteri > Pleuronectiformes > Cynoglossidae > Paraplagusia > Paraplagusia blochii. Next base: position 15,550 of record JAFBJS010016247.1, on the reverse strand, counting down.
CAAATCAGTTATTGCAATTTAGGTTCTTTTAATAAAGGAAGTGTTACATACTTTCACTCTTGGGAAAACAAAATGAAAAATAATCTGAAGATGTGAGTCGCATCTTTGTTTTTATGAAATTAATCTTTTTTTTCTTTACTTAACTCTTAAAATTAGACAATACAATTCTTCTTTTTTAAGTATTTTAAAATATATTTTTGCTGGTTTGTTCTTTAATACCTTTCCTATAATTTCATTTCAATATAGTTATCTCTTTTGAAGGAAAAAAAAAACCACGCACACAAACAAATTTAAAGAAAACATCCATCACTGTGTTTCGGTCCCAGGTCTTGGTGTGTCAAAAAGATGTTTGTCTGTTTAGTCAGAAAATGTCCTGCGGCTGGTTAGGACGGACAGCTGAACGGCCCCGACCATCAGATGGAGAGTGATGGAGAACGTCATAATCGACATCATCTCATTCCCTGCAGAGCTGAGAGATGAGAAGCTGCTCCTGTCCAAGTGCTTGTAGTGTCACACGGGAGCAAGTGAGTGTTGCAACAAAACAAAGTCCTTTAACGAAGACACACTCAAAGACGTTCCTCTCCCCAGAGCTGCTGCTGCCACAGCCAGCTTTACCTCTCCGAGTGTGAATCTTCCAGAAAATGATGAGAGCATCACTTTGCAAATGTCAGCATGACTTCAAATCCAGCTGATCTGCACTGAAACTGACAGCTGGAGTCAAGATCTTCCATGTGGTCCAATTGGAGTTTGGTTTTGACGGTGAATTCTCCCTGGTGTCTTTCCCCCCCAGTGTCATGGGGTAGATGTTTCAAATTGTCACCCTACAGCTGCTGCTGCCCGACAGCCCCGTGCTGCTCACATGTGTTCTTCAAGGCCTACGTGACATAGCCACTAGTTGTCTTAACATGAACTCCTCACTGACTTACAGAACCCTCTTCAAACTTACTGAGGATACAAAAAGTTAGACCCGGCCTGGAACAGAAATACAATGAAAGCTCATTCTCACCTTAAAATGATAGGCAAGGAAAAGATCATAAACACTACAACTCCCCACTCTTAAAATATAAACTATGTGTCAAATAAGAAAAGCATCCGTTGGCTATTTTTGTTAGGAAAACCAATTTGCTGGTCATTTCTGGTAATTTTTCAAAATAAAGCTCCTGCTGTTGTAGCCAATGAGCTTGATCTGACTTAGAAGTTATCTCTCAAAGATGCATACAATCACTATCCCTCAGCCCCACAAACTTTAGCATTATACACCAATAAGTCCCTGCACATGTACTTTTAAACGCCACGAAACTTTAGTATGCTATAACAGCACGCTTTGTCATGCACTTTTGTCTTTTTCTCCTGTTTTCCCCTCACGATTTTATGCAAAACTCGTCTATATTGCAGATATGTCACGTCTCAACTGGACTAACAGTCGCTGGACTGAAGTTTTCTCAATCGTCATCCACGTCTTCTCCCTCGGACTCGTCCCTCCTCTCGTACATCTTATCCCGCTGCCTCTCCTGGATCTCCTTCATCTCCTCCGCGTACCTGCAGAAAGCTCCTCCGAACTTGCTCCAGGCTTTAAAGGGGATGGTGATAGAGTTCCTGTAGCTGGGCTTCACCTCGCTCACCCGCAGATAAACTCCGTATTTGTTGGAACCCACGTCGAAAAAGAAGCGCTTGGAGTCCACCATGATGGTGGTTCCCTCGGGGAGCTCGCCGTAGCCTCCGGCAGCTAGGCCGCCGCTCAGCTCCTCGTCGTCTCCTCCGTAGTCATCTATGAGCTTAGCGAGGGCGTCTCTAAACTCTATTAACCCCTGCGCCGGAAGGGCTATGGTCTGGCCAGCCAGCATGCCGCCTACTGGGCCCCCTACTCCAAAGCCAGATCCACGGTTAACGGTCTGGCGAATCCGCAGAAACCTCCCCCGCTGGTTCTCCTTCAAGTCCAGGTAGTACTTGCGGTTCTCCCGAACGAGAAATTCGCTCTTGAGAGCTCGTCGAGGCCCGCCGTCCTCTCCCACAGATGCTTGCGCTATCTGCTCCGGGCTGCTAGGCCCGAGCTGGGCGTAGTGCTCGATGAAATCCCCGAGGTAGTCGCGGAACTCCGCTGCCACTGACAGAGAGAGGGTCAGGCGACTTTTCGAGCCCCCGGCCCCAACCTCGGCGATTTTGATGAACCTGCCCTTGCTGTTTTGCTTGACATCCAAGTAGAAGCGCTTGTTCTGAATGTCGAGGCGCTTGGACGCCAGTTCCTGGGTGTCCTGGTCCCTCTGGAAGTGCTGGAAGCCGCCGCCGCCACCTCCTCCTCCGCTGCTACCACCGCGCTCACTCCCGCTGTCGCCATCCGCCATCTTCAGCTCCACCATTCGGCTTCTGCCCCTCTCTCGTGCGTTGCTGCTCTCTGCGCGCACTCGAACAGTAGCTGCGCGCCCCCGTCATGCTGCCATGAGCGCACTCCTGGGAGCGTCCTGAATGGTCCAAACATCTGCCATGTTCACGTGGTTACGGCGTTTCTATTGGTCAGTCGTACTTGGTCAGTCGCGCCCCTATGCAGTAGCGCTCGCCTGTCATTGGTTCATATGGAGGTCATTTCCGTACCAGAAACTTTTTCTTAACCTCTCCCAAGTGTTATAAAACCTTGCTGTTTCGTTTAATAAACGTGCATTTCTCCCAATAAAGTCGTAGCAGAGGGACGTTCTGGCAGTTTTCACGAGCATTATTTCCCTGGACTTTAGTTAGTAAAACATTATAGTAATTCACTTTTGCGATATATATTTTTCTAAAGATTCTTAATGATGAATAGGCACACAGCATTCATGAAAAGTAAGACCTTGTTGCTCTATGGTTCAATCTTGCTTTTGGTCAAAAATGGACATTACAACAATTTACTTCGTCAGTTTTGTGAATAGTTCATATTTGCGGAAAATGGTATGTACTAAATGTCATTGGTTCTTTTTATGTAACATATTATATATGTAACAATATTATTTGTGTATAACTACATATATTAGGTAAAAATGTGTTTTTAGTTATTTATCTTGAGACTTTATCAGAAATTATTATGCATACTATAGTTTTTTCAATTGTTATCTTTCCCAAAGCTATTTCTCAACATGCAATGCTACATATTTTTAACACCATACAAATTGGGTTTTTTTAAAATATAATTCAGAAATGTATTTACATACAGTAATATGGTGATGACCATCCAAAAAGTATATTGTTACGAATTTTCAGCTTAAAAACTGCAATGCTTAATACAGGCAAGGAGGACCAGGAAACCGACAGGAAGAATAATGACCCTATGGGACAGAGACTTCCAGGCCTGGGCAATAATTTTGACTCACGGGCCAAAGCTGGTACTAAAATATGAGTCAAGGGCCAAGTCAGGATCAGAAATATTGAATATCTCCGTGAACAAAGATAAATAACGAATAAAGTATTTAAAAAAGGCAACATGCTCTTTAGCCCATCTATTGGCGAAATGGTGGTTTTGCAGGAAAAAGGTAGAAAGCTGAAGATAATATAAATTAAAAGCATAATTTGGACAAGTCTGGCAGGCCAGATTATAATGCCAAACGGGCCGCATCCGGCCCAGTTTGCCCAGGTCTGCTCCAGATCACAAAGACGAAGGACATCATAATCGAATATCCAGGTTTGGACTTGTTGGAGATTATAAATAACTGCTTGTTGACCGTAGCAATCTAATCATATTTCTCTTATTGTTGTGTTATAATTTGTGATTTCTTCTTTTCATTTTGTGCAGTCTTTGCCTCTATTCCCTATGTTGCTGCAATTCAATAATTGTCTGTCTACAGGATGAATAAAGTTCAACCTTAATATTAAAATTTCTTTGTAAGATAGTTTTCTGTAAGTTTTTAGCATTATCCCTATTAAGTTTTGTTTGCTGTGAGTATGTCAGGGGAGTGGGTGGCCTAGTTGATAAGCAAGAAGACTCTGGTCTGCAAGACCCCCAGTTCGAACCCTCTACTAAACATGGTACTGACACCCTGGGTTTTAGTCAAATTTAGGAAAATTATCATGGAATATTTTGGGTTTTGCCAAATGTTATTTTATGTTACACATCAAATGTTTTAGGATATTTTGTAACATATATATAACACACCCACACACATATAAAAATATCTAAACATATAAATAATATATATATAAACATAAATATATAATTTTTTTTTACATTTTTTTTTAGGTTTTTGGTCAGATGTTGACAAATTCCGTAAAAAAACAATTTAAAAAATCCCCCAAATTTTGTTTAAAATTTCCCCCAAAAAGAGACATTTTCAACTTTTACTTTTTTAATTTCAAAATAGCTCCGAAAAATGCTAAAATTTTTAATACAAATTTTTGTGTGATTTATTATATGTTTGTCACCAAATCATTTTGGCACCCCCAAATTAATGGGAAAATATTTTCTTGACTTATTTTGAAAAATTCTATCAATTTTTTTTTAAATTATGTGACTCTGACAAACAGCAGATTTCTGGTCACATATTTACAAATTTGATGCCAGTTTTTGTAAAAGAACATTTATTGTCTGTATATTCATCATAAAAATAAAGTGGTATCACAATATCATTATAGAAACATTTTTGAGAATTTTTGGCAAAGCCCATTTTTTCATCAGATGCTGACAATTTGATAATTTGACATAGAAATGCACACAAAACAAAGGAAAGATAGAGAAAAAAAAAAAAGGTACAAAATGCCAGCAATTATACGTCATGTCACCTACTACTAGGAGTTCACAGGTATCCAAATAAACAAAGTCAGGAAGGCCTGGGCTAAGGAGGAGCAACAAAGACCCAGGACGGATGACATAACAGGCAAAGACAGTACAGTATGATCAGGTCCCAGACTGTGGCGTAGCATTATTGATGTGTTTTATAAAGGGTGCCCAGATCTTCGTGAACACATCTAGCGAGTCAGACATCAAAAACCTAATTTCTTCCAAGTGCAGACTGGAAACCACATCATTAAGCCACTTTTTGAAGCAAGGGGGAGAGGTTGACTTCCACTCCTTTAAAATGACCCGTTTTGCAGTTACCATACCGACCATAAGGGCTTGTTATAGAGTAAAAGGGAGAGACAAGGTTCCAGCAGAGCATCCCAGTATCACCATGAGGCAGTCAGGGACCAGTTGTCTCTTATAGATGACACCGTATAGGTCAAAAATATCGACCCAAAACTTAGTGAGGCTAGGGCAGGACCAAAAAAGGTGACCAAGCGTTCCATCAGCTGACTTACATTTATCACAAGTGGGGGAGACTGCAGGGAAAATTTTGTTCAGCTTGGTCTTAGAATAATGCAGTCTACTATGCCGTAATTTTTGACTTGATCTTGATATAAAATGTAATGAAAATCTTTGGAAGATAAATCACATTTTTATCTTTCCTGCATTTTTGACATCAAAATATAGACTTTTTAAAAACATTTTAAAAATGTTTTTTCAGCAAAACAAACATTTGGTCAAATTCTGTTGAAAACATTTTTAAAAAATATATAAAATGTGTCTTTTCTGATGATTCTTAACAAAATAAGTTTTTTTTAAGATTTAGGAATTCTTATCAAAACACTACTTTTTGTCAGTGCTGACCTATAATACATATGAAAAATAAATCCATAATGATACATTTTCTGATCTATCAAATTATTGGCCTATTATTTGGGTCAGAGAATACTCCACTAGAAAGGTTTTGAAAGAAAATATAATTTTTTTCTGCATGTTTTCATTTTTTATCTGCATTATTTCTAGAAAAATTGTCGTTTTTTTATTTTTCTTGCAAAAATACAACTTGTAAAACAAAGCATTTTAATTGTTAAAATTAAAATAAATAAAATAAATTGGTAATTCAGTTGCTTTAGTTTAGTTGAATTAGTAAAAATAAAATAATAATCCAAAAGCATTGTTTTTTTCAGATGTTGACAAAGAGTTTTTAAATATTTTATAATTTTTGAAAATATTTCAAACCCTAGTTTTTCTGATCTGATTTTCTGATGATCTGATAAGAACATATTGTGTTGAAGATAAATCAGCTCTTTTAAATCTGGTGATTTTATTTGGTGCTGTTATTTCTTCAAAATATGTTTTTCTTTTGTTCTTTTTTCAGATTTTTGGCAAATCCCCAAATTATACTTTTTATCTTTTCTATGTGTTTCTCATGACAAATATATGTTTTGAAAAAAGTTATGGTTAACCCTAATTTTGGTAAAGATTTTGGGGGTGTTCTGATTTTTTGGGTTTGTGCGTTTATTGATAAAATAAAAATTCAACATCCAACATTGGACAGAAAAAGATTAAATTAAATATTTTCTGCACAATTGCCCTTTAAAAAGAACATTTGACACATGTTATACATTTTTATTCTTGCTGCATTTTTTAGGATAAGGATATTCGAAAAATCAAACCTCCTTTGTTACTTAGACTTTTTGACTCAGGAGGTGAATGACTATAAAAAATATTGTGTTGCTAAATGTATTTTGAGATATTTTGAAATGGATTCTTTTGTTCTTTTTGGAATCACAAAACTTATTAAAAAACAAAATTAATTGAAAAACAAATCTGTCTTTTCTGTCCTCAATGGTGACTACTAATCTAAATAGACTATGAATTGACACTAAGAGTGGGTGTAAGAGCTTATCTGTTTCTATATGTGGCTGACCAACTGGCCATTGTGTGCTCCACCGTTTAATGGACCTTCTGAATAGAGTTTGTGAGGCTCCTATGAGAGTGCATGGTTTTCATCCAGTGTTCCTCACAGAGAATGAGCAGAATGGGGATTAGGTTAATTGGCCACTTCAATCTAACAGGTTCGTTTTGAAAGTGAATTGTTGATCTCTTTGTGTAAACTCTGATGGACTGGAAGAACTCATGTTTTTTTCTCTCTAACTCAGCCCTTACGTCACTTTTTATTATTTTAAAAACACGTACATTTTCTAATGAATCCAGCCCCCCCGCTGTCAGTTATCGAAATATTCAATCCTGACTGTAGATGGCAGTATGTTTTCATTTTACCGAGTAGGTTCACAATCTCTTGAATGTCAAACTTGAAACCTTGGTGTTTGATTTACAATTTACTTTACTTTAAGTTTGTGTGTTTGTCTAAACTGATTCAGGCCAATAAAGTCCATATATATTTATATGTTTATAATGGCAGATATTAAAAAGCATCCTTGTTGTACGGGAGTAATAAGAAGTCAGAATGTTGGATTTATTCTGACTTTCTCAACCAGTACTAGAACTTACAGAATCTCTGTAGTTTGGTGACTTGTTCAAGAGTGTGAAAGAACCTTTAAACTTTCTTTTCTCCGTCTCTTTTAAAATCAATGCTCTCTAAAAGCAGTACACAACCGACTTATCACTGGGCCACAAAACGGGTAATATCCATCTAAGCAGTTATTCAAAGTGGTATCCGTAAAGTATTTTATTAGAAAAGTCCAATATTGAGTGTTACAGATGTTCTCTAAATGTCTTAATCTAATATTTACTATTATGTAGAGAGCTGTTCACTCCCATGGCTGAGGTAAATGTCCCAGGACCCTGCAGGCAATTGCAACAGATTCCACAATACTGGTCATTGTGTTAAGAGATTTTTATTTTTGGGGGAACAACCGACCATCTTAAAATGTAAAATAGTGTTTAAATTTCTTCTTTTTCAGTTCTGAAGACCTAGAGAATTAGAAAGAATTAGAGTCCAGTTAACCTCAAGGCAAGTGTTTTGGATTAAATAACCTGGATGACTGAGATACTAAAAAAAAACAATGATGTTACCACAATCACACTTATTCATCAATTGCTTCAACAGATACCACAATATTAATTATCAACTCTCCTCTAGACCAGACCAGCCTTTCAATGAGATCTCCTCAAAGTTTCTCCTCAAAGGGCCTGACCTCAAGACCCGCAAAATATCGAAAATATGTCAGTATTGTAGGTTTGGGACGGGGAATCGGACATTTTAAACTGGAAAATCAATTGTTGTTTTATTTTTCATTTCATTTTATTTCACAATAATTTATCAAAATTAAAATTTAAGAAGAATGTTGAAAATTGTCTGATTGGTTTCCTGCCTCAATCCACATTTTCTTTTCAAAACACAAGTTCTGATTTTCTTCAAAATATGCAATATTTTATTTCTCATTTTGTGGAATTTTATAACAACAGATAGATTATTTTGTCCATGAATTTACAATTAAATATATTTTTATACAAGTAGAAAACAAACACATAATCTAAATATTGCACAAGGACAATCTGGTGATTGCAGCAGAAATTGCAACAAATATCTCATTAGTGTTCTTGTAATCTCATTTTATGATACACAATCACAGCATAGCATCCATCTTCTGTGTCAGTAATACTGCTGGTAGCTGGGATAGGAGCCCATGAGCTGAGTTGTGGCAGAGGGTAGCACAAGGCCAGGGAGGCTGCTGTACTGGTAGGGGGCAGGGTCCAGGGGCAGCGTTGGGACGGTGGGAAGACGAGGGCCGTACTGAAGGCTGTGTTGATGGACGTACGCTGTAGAGGGAGACTCCTCCGCCGCTGCAGTGGCTGCGTGGTATCTGGGATAAGGTCCTGGCCTGTAGGCCTGCAGCTCGGGGTAATGCATGAACTGAGAGGCCATGTTGGCCTGGCAGGCATGAGCCAGAGCGTCCTGCATCGTCCTCTTCAGTTTCATCCGCCTGTTCTGGAACCAGTTTCTGATCTGAAATGGAATAGCAAATAATGTTTAGTTGGTTTCATGATGAAATAAACAACACTCTCATTCAACTGATGTTATAAATGCAGGCTGAAATCAACTGTGGGGGTTACCTGTTTGTCAGAGAGGTTGAGTTTCTTGCAGAGGTCAGCTTTGTCTTGTGTGCCAAGATAAGCGTTCCTCTTGAAGGCCCTCTCCAGACTTCCTATCTGATCTGCCGTGAAGGCTGTGCGAGGACGCCTGCCTGAAGGTGGGGACGATGGGGACCCGCTGTGGAGGTGCACCGAGGGGGAGAGGGATCGACTTCCCTCACTCTCATAGCCAGATGTCTCCTCCTCTGTCCCACTGCTGAAACTGGCTTCTGTGGCTGTGATAACAAGAAGAAATAATTTTAGTCATACACAGAAACATCTAGTAAAACCAGTAGGTATTGATTAAAAATGACCATAACTCATCATCCAATGAGTAGATTGGACGAAAAAAAGTCAACAGAACTTGGACACTGATCTAATCAGTTTTATAAATTAATATTTGAATTGTTCCAATTTTATTTTATGTCTATGTAGATTTTCTTACATAGACATATATAAGGGATACTTTCATATCCCTGATATCAATGAATAAAGCTTATTTAATATTATATATTGTTCAGCCTTGTTTCTTTTATGAGTTAATTTCATTCATTTTCTAGAGACATAAACCTTCTTCATCTTCATAGATGCACTAAAGAGATGTTGAGTGACTGTTCTTACCTTGTGTATTGAGTGGGGCCTGGTGCTGCTGCGTGGTGGCCTTGTACATGTCCACAGAGCGTCCGGGACTGTCCTCCTTCTGCTCTAGTACTTTGTGAGGCCTCGGTCTGCAGTAAAAACCTGGTAGACTTTCCGAACTGGTCCCACAGGCTGTGGGTTCTGAAGCTGCGGTGACCTCAGATCCTGCAGGTTGGCTGCTCTGGGCCATCCACTCAATGGAGAAGTGTCCCCTCATGGTTGCACTATGGATGAGGTTGGATTCTACAGAGGAATTCAAGGAGGTAAATCCGATCAGTCGAGTCGGCAATGGGTCACAGTGTTGATCCAGGGTCTGGTTGTCCAATGTGTCCTCTGATGGCAGTCTGAGTGCTTTTATAAGGGTCTACCAGGCGCCGCCCACACTGTCTCAGGCCCAAAGATCAAAGCTTGCATTTTAACAACCCTCCCCTCCTTTAGTTTTCACAACTGGAGTAATTAAGGCATCTCATTGAGTCTCAATGAGGCTGTTACAGTATGGCTCCAGTAAGTCTAGGAAGCGTCCCCCCCCACCACAAACCCTCAAAGACAGATAATGGACACACCTCAGCCCCAGTCTGTCTGCACAGCCTCCTCTGGTCAACGCTGGCTCACCTGAAGATTGAGGCCTGACAAAAAATTCAAGGAAACCGCTCTGATATTGTAGTCAATAAAACATCGACCATTATTATTTTTACTCAATGTTTAGAGTAGTGTTTTGTGCACCAGGGCAAAAGAAGATTTCATTAAAAATCCAACAGCATCATTTTGGTTCACAATCCATTTATTTATCTCATGATTTGACGTTATCTATCTAGTTTGGACAAACTGGGAACTTTACTTAAAATAAGAAATTTATATTGCAATAATTTAACCTTTAGTGGGAAAGAGAATATTGATAAAGTAGGAAAAGACAAAAAAACAATTCAGTAATGTTTTCTTTATTTTTGTAAATTGTAAATTTTTAGGTAAAGTGTTTTTTTCTGCTATAAAATTAAATTGTTGAACTTTTGATTGATTAAAAGGGAATATTTTCACCTTTCTACGCTAGAATTTTAAATGTTATTCATTTAAATGTGTTTTTCATATATGATATAGTAAGCTGAAATTTTGTTTTAAAACTAAACAAATAAAGAATAAATTAAATTAGCTTTAGGTCAATTTAACTAAAGACAGATTTTTATTGTAACATACAACTCTCCTGTGTTCCAACCACCGTTGATCAAAGTCTCTAGATTCACTGTCTTCTCAACATTTCTCATCTGAACCTGATTCTGAATCAGTCTCCCATCAATGACACAGTCAATAGGTCTACTCTCAGACTAATAGTCGGTGAGTGGTTAAATGTGAAACCACATGGTTATCAGGGATAATCCCTCCAGATTAGAGAGCGCTCATCATCAGACCTGCTGCACTGATGGGTTTAAACCCTCTGTTGTGATGTTTCACATGAAACCACTGATCCTGTCACTGATCCACGATGATCCGTCCACACATTAGCACCGGCTATTATTTCATAAAGAATGTTTATTAAGTTGTATCACAGAGACAGTTATGATGCAGTGAGGCTGGTGTATTTGTTTTATTTTCTGGTAATATTACACTGTTTTCTTTCTATGAAAATGTAAAACATAATGATGAAAATTTGTGCCTTTTCTTTTTGTTACATTGTGCTTTACAAACCTGCATGGATTACAGTTGCACCTTTAAACTTTTGTTGTTGTTATAATAATGTGATTTTATCACAATTAACTCATAGCTTTAGAAATGTGTCCCATTTTAACTCATATCAAAAGGCTTTTAATAAGTAAAGTTATTTCTCCCCCCTAAAACTACACCTTAAAAACTTTTATTCTGAAAATTGGGATTTACAAAATTGGAATACAACTATATCCATGGAATTAATATTACTCAAATAGCACTGCAATTAATTTACATTACATTGTAACTTTTGTTCTCTTAAACCTAATTTCATACCTATATGCTTGGGATTTTATATTGATAAACATCTGACTTTATTTTCTCAAATTAACGACTTCCTTCCCAGACACATTCACGTTTAATATTGCAACTTAATTTCAGTATTTATCAACATTGTGACTTTAGTTTTATTTAACCTTTTTAAACACTCATAAATCCGATATTGATTGATAAACCTCTTTTTTTCAAACTTAGCAACTTCTTCTCCGGAAACATTTGATATTATAACTTTATACCTGTTTTTATTAACAATTTATTGACTTTAGTTGTACTTATAAACTTGGGATTTTACTTTGACCTCTAACATTATTTTCTCAAATTAATGAACTCTTTCCCGGAAACGTCCATCCTTAATATTTCAGCTTTATTCGTGAAGTTTCTTAGGCCGTTCTCGTATTATTCGGGTTAATTTACGAGGCGAACTCGGGCGACGTTATCACAACAGTGGTCCTGTTTGAAGTGACCTATGGTAACACACACACAAACACACTCACACACTCACACTCAGACAGACTGTTCGTCTGCGGCGGCGGGGAGGACGACGGCGCTGACGGAGGCCGAGCAGCCACAGCGCCGCTGTTGACCATCACCGCTTTCTCTCTGTCTGTCTCTCATGATCTTATCACTCAGATACAGCGGTCAGGGCGGTGATACAGCTCGGGCTGTTGTGTCGTGATTGCCCCGTTTAATCCTCTAAAACCACAATGCGTTTGTTGACGACCTGTTGCATTTGCACATGAAACAATAGCAGTCGTCTGGACGGCGGTCAGAGACACTTCACACTGGGATCATCATCCGCAGCTCGTTATCAGCCGCTCAGATTAACCTCCAGTTTCACTCTGTTTCTGAACCACTTGACAACATTATTAGTCACTGGAGGTTTATTCAAGAACTTTTTAAACTATATTTTCACTTACAAACAAATAAAAACACGTTATTTCAGAACCTTTGTTAACGTTTGATTTTGCCGCCAATTATGGTCCGAGTTAGCAGTGGCAGTGCTAGCCTATTTGGCGTCCAAACGCTTCCTGGGCCCCCCGTCCACCCCAGAGGAGAGTCGTGGTTAGCATCTGCTGTACCAGTATTATCCATTAGAAATAATGGAAACGCAACCAACGAAAGAAAACACAAGAGAAATTCTATAATAATAAAAATAAGAAATATATATATTTTTTAAGACTTTCT
>JAFBJS010016212.1:5321-80084 GCA_016785265.1 Paraplagusia blochii | reverse complement strand
GACATCCCTAGTATAAATGTTTTATTCTTGTTTATGTTCATAACAAAACATGTGTATCTCCTGAAATTGGATAGTAAGTTATTTTTTAAATAAAATTATACATATTTAGAGCAATATTTATTGAATACAAGAGTCCTACCTTGTATTGGCGGTTGCCGGGTTGAAGATTCTTCTGCTTCTTCCTCTGGTCTGTTAGCTCATAAATACAGCCTATTAAGCCCCGCCCCTTAGAGCACTTCACTGGGCTGTTGAAGTTTTTCCGTCAGGTACGAGCTGGTTTCTGTGGTATCTTTGTTTTGTTCCGTTTTTTATGCGCAACTCCTACAGAAACAAATTTTCCACATGACGCAGTCGGTTTATTCCAGTCTCTGTTGGACTGTGGAGTAAACAGCGCGTTAACTATTGAGCTCTTTAAAAATTCTTCAGAGTTCTGAAGGAAAATACGTGTCTGTGCGTGGTGCACGTAACGGTCCGCCGAGCTGGACCGTTTCAGCTATTGGCGTTTGTCTTTACCGTCACAGTAAATACAGTCAAAAATATGATTCGGTTTGATTTTTAGTGTAAAGCAAGGAAGGCTATTGATATATGTTATCTAGAAGAGTAAGAGTGAGTGGCTGTTCCCGCTGTAGTATTGTCTGTGGGGATATTTGCAGAGGAGTCAGTGGGTTTTCGGGATTAAAATTTAAGTTTAAAGATGAGATTAGAAAAACGGTCACAAGAAACCAAGGAATATATGTTTATTCGTTTGTTTATGGACGTGAATGCCCCCGACAAAGACAAATCCGTGTATGTGTGTGTGTGTGTATGTGTGTTTGTAGACCAACAGTGGACCTCACAACGACACTGATACGTTGTGAGGTTGTTGTTGGGTTTTTGTTGTTGTTGTTGTTGTGGTGGTGACATTTGTCTTGTCTTGAGACGTTTGTGTTCTCAAATGATCGATACGATAGTTGATGTGATGTAAATAGCAAAAGTGGAAATAGACATTTCAGGATTAGATCTGCTGACTGGGTTAAACATGAACCTGCTGTCGAGCCTCTGGTGAACTGATATGGCTGTGACCTATATATGCACCACGTTCCTAACTTTTTCCATCTGATTGACAAAAAAACCCGTTTATTGTCACGCAATATTTATCTAAAAATTAAGGTCTGTTGATGTTTGAGATCAATGTCCACAGGTTATGTTAACAGTGAACATTTATTTGAAAGAAAAATAACCAAATGTTTCTTTAAAAGTAAACAATGACAGAAAAAATGATTGACCACAAAGTTTTCTGTATTAATAATTTTAGTAAAATGACCAATTTGTTTTAGTTACAGTTATATGGAAACTGTGTGACTTAGCATTAGTCACAGTGCACATGTTATGACTAGTTACTTAATATAAAAAAATGTAACCAGCATTTGAGGCATTGCTGAGATGGCTACAGTTATGTGACATAGTTTTATTGCAGTGTGAAATTGAATTTGTCCTAGAGTGTAGTAGTCTACTGAGTCACTTAAAATCTGGACAAATCTAGAAATACATTTTTCATACATTCACCTGTATGGCAGTGGTGGCCTAGGGGTTAAGGAAGCGGACCTGGGTCCACAAAGCTCAGCAAAGCTTCAAACCTGAAGCCTTGCAGACCCCAGTCTGCTTACTTAACCACGAGGCCACCAGTGCTGCCCAAATTTGTAAATCTAGATATACATAAATTATACATTAAAAACTTTTGTTTAGGTTTCACCAAATGTTGTGATTTCAAATGTGCTAAAATGCATTAGTAACGTAAAAAAAAAATCATATGTATTCATTCAAATACACAATTATTATTATATTGTTAGTGTTAATATGTAGTAAAAATATTGATGTAATGAGTTTCACCATTTTTTAAGCTCACTTATCAGGAGTAATTGATTGTTATTCCTCTCTATAAGTTGCCTTTGATAAAAATCGACGTCTAATTGTGTAAATATAAATAAAACCATTCTGTTGTTTAGCTGTTGGATTGGTGGAAGTTCCGACCTCAGTAGAGGACAAGGCGTGACGTGTGTAATAATTAACTTTCTTGAGGTCCAAGAAACCCTTTAGTTTTCTTCCTCCATAAACTGGGACCGCATTGAATGTTTTCTTGTTTGTCAACAAATCCAGCTCGTCCACTCTTGTACTGTATTTTCCAGTGAATGAAGAGAGCCTATCCACAACCGGGATGTTGACTTTGGCCACTTTGGGTCAAACTGGAATCCAGCAGGTTGTGAAGAAAACTCTGAGTACATTTGCAAGAGATGGCAGAGGTTTTTCTGTCTGTTTGCAAGAATCCTTCTCAAGATGGAGGACAGCAACAGTGGGAGCATCTTCTTCCATCATTGACGTAAACCAGTGCAGATGTTTTAGTGTTTCAGCTGCTCGGTGCAGCTCTTCTTCTTCATCGTTGCCACAACAGCAGACTCCGTCTTACAGTTATGTCATCATCGGAGCGGGATCTGCTGGCTGTGTTCTCGCCAACCGTCTCACTGAAGATGCCCATGAGTCTGTGCTGCTGTTGGAGGCAGGGCCTAAGGACAAGTGGTTTGGCAGCACTCGATTGTCATGGAAGGTGCACATGCCAGCGGCGCTGACCTACAACCTCTGTGATGACAAGTACAGTAGTTCAAGAATTTTACAATTCTTTGAGATGTTTTTATTGCTGAGTCATGAAAAGTCTTGTTAAAGTGTCTGTTGATTCTACGATCTACTGACTCTACGTCAGACGTGGGCAAATTTGTCGACTCGCGGGTAAAAATTGGACATGGGGGCCGAGTCAAGAGCAGAAAAGTATTTGTTTGAACTGAGATAAATAGCATGTAAAAGTCATGTGTAAAACTTAACTGTTCCCACTGTGGGAAATTGCATTTTGTACAGCACAGAGTAGTTAAAACCATAAAAGATTGAGACATAAAACACTATACCAGTGGTTCTCAACTGGTCTCACTCTGGCACCCACTTTCTCCTGTGGTCATTAAGTAGCGACCCACTCACATAAAATTAAATTCCTCTTTTAACATACTACTCTTATTCAGCAGAGTGTGCCTTTCAAAATAAGAGATTTTCTAAAGTGAAACACGTGCTCAACAGCTGATTCACATTATTTTGATTTTTGACCAGCTGTTCGTGACCCACTCAGAACGGGTCCGCGACCCACATTCTGATTGTGACAAACCACAGCACTATACAACCTTCCAATCAACACAATATACAATTTTAGTAAGGGCTTAAAACTGTATAAACAGATTTAACATTAAACAGTAATAAACAGTAATAACATGATGTTGCACAAGTGAAATAGCGGTGGTCTATAGATAAACATAGGGCATTCAGTGCATTATGATGTCATGAAAGGGAAAAACACAGGCGTTGCAGGGAAAGGTATAATGATACTATACATAAATGATTTATTGAGGACAAGGTTGGTGGGCCGCATTAAAAAGCTCGACTGGCCGCATCTGGCCCCAAGGCCTTAGTTTGCCTATGCCTGCTCTACGTGAACGACATTTCTTTCTCAAAGAGATAACATAAAATATCAAGGCAGAACAGGGTATAAATTGTGCAGACGCAAAAAGTTTTATTTCCAAAATAAGCCACAATTTTTAGGATGTTTGTTGAATCTGGGGATGTTTAATAATATCTGCAGGCCAATATTTTTGGTCAGATATCAGCAAACAACATTATTGTTTTTTCCACCATGTCAAAAACTCTCAGACATAGAGTTCTTAGACACCTCAGAACTTACCTGTATTGACTCGTATTGAAATCAGAAATCAAATTTTAGTATTACTAATATTGGACTATATTGACAATAGTCAATATCCAACATCTGATTGATTTGTTTTTAACAAACTGCACAGCAATAGTTTTTCCTGCCAAACTCTTATATTTTTCTCTGTTACTCCTCAGGGTTAATTGGTACTACCACACTTTACCCCAGGCCCATATGGACAACCGTGTGCTCTACTGGCCGAGGGGCCGCATTTGGGGGGGGTCCTCTTCCCTCAATGCCATGGTTTACATTCGAGGACATGCTGAAGACTATAACCGCTGGCAGACAGAGGGAGCAGAGGGTTGGGATTATGAACACTGTCTGCCATATTTCAGGAAAGCTCAGTGCCATGAGCTTGGAGAAAACAGGTACGCAACAAAATTCCAGCCAAAAATTCTAGGGAGCTTTCAGATAAGAAAAAACTCTGTGTCAAACGTAAACCCCATCATAAAAGAGTGATATGTTACTTTTGTGCATATATTGTATTGATTATACATTTATGTCCCAAATTTGTTTGAGAATTTTTTTTCTATTTATAGAGAGGAAGTTTTTTTCTTCCTCTCTATAAATGAGACTATCTTTATTGTCATTGCACAGAAACACAACAGTGTGTCTAACAACAAAATGTCGTTGCTGGGCAACCGGAGTACAAAGCATAACACTACATAGCATGTAAACCATTAGGTAACAATTACCAAAATATTTAACAATGATATGCTGTTCAATGGAAAGTGCAGCAGTGTAAATAAATACAAATGTACACAATAGGAAGTAATGCAAGATATGAATGTTTGGACATGTCCAGAGGAGGGACAGTGGATACATTGGTAGAAGAATGATCCTAGAGATGGAGCAATGGAGGTAGTTGGAGTTAAAGTGGAGGATATGTAGAACAAGGGGAGATGGAAATTGTTGACTCGCTGTGGCAACCCCTGAAAAAGGGACAAGTCGAAAGTAAAAGAAGAAGATAGGTGTATATGATATTTATATTTTACTTTTTAAATGTGTGGCTAAAGTGCAAAACCCTAATCTGGAGGATCAAGACGAATACCTTTCACAGTAAATCGCTATGCAAATTATAGTTGACTCTAAAAAAGAAAATCCTTTGTGATCCCGTAGTAGATCCAAAAACACTTCTTGACAGACATTCTGCGACCAGACAGTTGTCTTTTTATCAAATATACATTTTTTATTATTTGCTGTCTGAATTAAAACAGATATAAAGCTTTTTATACTGTACCATCACATTACTTCACAGTGGTGTTTCTCCTCTCAACTGAAGGTACCGTGGTGGCAGTGGACCTCTCCACGTGTCCAGAGGAAAGACCAATCACCCCCTTCACAGGGCCTTCATTGAAGCAGGACAACAGGCTGGATATCCTTTCACTGATGACATGAATGGACATCAACAGGAGGGTCTTGGTTGGATGGACATGACAATTTATAAAGGTTGGAGAGAACATACATCAATAAATAGGACTTTTATTTAAAACAGACCATTGTCGGCAAGTGTACAGTACTGGGGCGCTGTGTTTAAATTTTAGATTTTTTTTACAGAGGGCTTTTGCAATGCTAACTTTATGATGGATGTCAAAATGAAAGTGAAGTGTTCTATTTTTTTAATTATCCCAATTCATCATGATTAATTGTGATAACTTGACTCATTCATTAGTCATGAGTTTTATTTTTTTTATACAAGTGTACACAGTTTACAAATAAACTTTCGTAAAGTAAACTTAACCCACACTATTTAGGACATTTTCTCATTGTATGTTTGTCATTGTTCAAATCATTTCTAGGAAAGAGGTGGAGCTCGTCCAGTGCCTACCTGAGACCAGTACTAGGTCGACCCAACCTAAAGACAGAAGTACGCTGTTTAACAACCAAGATTTTGTTTGATGGGAACCGTGCCGTCGGAGTGGAATACATGCAAAATGGCCAGAGGAAAAAGGTGAGGCTCAGTGAGTAATGGGAATTTGATAAACAAATGTGAAATATGCATTTTATAAAGGCCTGTTCAGCTTTATTTACCCTGGCTCTGGATAAGTCATAGATGTTCCTTTGTAATACTGGAAAATCTGATGTTCATTTGACATTTGTCGTCTTTTATTTTCAGTCGCCAGGTCAATCCATTTTTACCCAAACATTGTTGAGGGGTTTAAGGTTTAACCTTTCCATGAGTAACTCATCTGTTTATCAATGTCAACCTGAACATCTTCCTCAACCAAGAGACACTTCCACACTGTGGACATAAAAATTGGTCAATGATTTTCCTTTAAGGTGTTTGCAGACAAAGAAGTGGTACTAAGTGGAGGGGCAATCAACTCTCCACAGCTCCTCATGCTGTCTGGAGTGGGAAATGCAGACGATCTGAAACAACTTGGAATCCCTGTGGTTCAGCACTTACCAGGTGGATTTGTATCGTTTTCCACAAATAATCCCTCCATTCTTTATTCCTTATGTTAAATTATTCTTGTTTTCTCGTCTGTTGTCTGCCAGGTGTTGGCAGTAATTTGCAGGATCACTTGGAATTGTATGTCCAACAGCAGTGCACTCAGCCCATCACTCTTTACAAGGCCCAGAAACCTTTTCACATGATCAAAATAGGTCTGGAGTGGCTCACCATGTTCACTGGTAAACGGAAATTGTGCAACAACCACACACACACATTTTTTGGGATGTTTTGTAAATACGGAAAGGCCTCTCCTGTTGCAGTAGATTTTGCAACAAATCTGAAAGTAGGCAAAAGTTAGAAATATAGTTTTCACATATATTTACAAGCCTCCTTAGACTGTATTACCCTTTCTCACACAGTAATGAAACAGTACAGTTGGAGACAAATAGAATATGTTGTTGTGTTAGTTTTTTTCTCAACTTTACCCTTTCTACAGTACAAAAACTGAACAATAGAATGGCTAGGATTCCATCATCAATAATGCAACTATATTTGATTAGGAATTATTTTCTCAGTGAAGACAACAATAAACTCAAAATGACACATAGTCATTGATACAAGATTCTGACCTTGAAGCAGATATTTATAGTCTGTGTGCACTTGTTCATTGTTTTGTGCATGCAGAGTTAAATCGGGTAGGTAGATTTTATAGGTAGGAAAATATTTCAGAACAGCAGAGTTTTAATTTTATTAAGGGATATTTAGGTGCCACAACTTAACGACCAGTCCGTGAAAAAAGTACCAGACATTTAACCTGTCTGTGGCGCCAAAAAGGTTGGGGAACCCTGTTTTTTTTTAGGTGTATTTTCACCTAATTTTCCAACTCAAGAGCGCAAACTATAAAACAATAACAGTGCATAGCCAAGGGAGTGAGAGACCGACAGACGAGGGAAGATGCTGTAGGATGCTGAAAGTATGAGCCCATCAGAGTAAGGAACACAAGACATGATAAATGCTGTGTGATCAATGCTACCGATGATGCCATTTCGTTTATATTTTGCTTTATTTTTACTGTTTTTTTTTTTTTTAGTTTTAGTTTTGGAACGGTTTTGGAAAATTGAAAATATCTGGACAAAGTTGAACGCTCACAAGAGAAATTCTGCGATGCACTAAGAGTGTGAGAGGAGACCTGCAGCGTATCTAGGGCTTTCTGTATATTCTGTATATCTTTAAAAGTGCTTGTTTTATTTAACTGCACACAGACAGGTCTTTAACCATTATTGTATTTTTTTGCAGATGTTTTATTCTGCAGAAATGTAGGTTAAGGTGAACATTTCCTGCTTTCAATGATTTCCAACCAGATAAGGAGATCACCACTTCCTTCTGTCTATCAATCTATCTGTTTTCAGTGTTTCTTTACTAATGACCAAAAAGAAATGAAAATTGTGAGACAAAAGACAAAATGTCTCCCAAAATAAATACCTTGAAACAGAATGGTACTGTCACTGAGTATCATCTGAAGGACAAAAGAACAGGCCTCTTATGGAGACTGTGGCAAAAGGGAATTAAAGTCTGCAAATGTTCTGTTTTCAAACCAGTTAGACAAATGTTCCCTTTTGATTTTTTTGTGCGTATTCACCTATTTTTTTGATAAAAAATCTCTTAAGCTCAAACACAGGGAAATCAGTGTTGCATTATGTCTTCTGTATTTGCCTCAGTGTCTCACTACAGGGTTGTTCTTTAGGTTATGGGGCGACCGCGCACTTGGAGAGTGGAGGGTTCATCCGCAGTCGACCACACGTCGTCCACCCCGACATCCAGTTTCACTTCCTGCCTTCGCAGGTGATCGATCATGGAAGAGTCGCATCCAAAATAGAGGCCTACCAGGTACTGCTTTCAGTGGAAATGTGGCCACACATAGTAACTTAATTCAAGGTAATATCTTATGCCAGTGCAGCCTCTATTCCAGAGAAGTCAATAAACCCACTGGTAGATAAGAGACGGTGAGATAAGATCATCAGAAACCATTAACAGTTCTTTTTATTGCATCACGGAAGTAACTGAAATGCAAATAAGAATTTAGATTGTGACAAAATAAAACCCCACATGTCGCCACAGTAGTGATATTCAATAATCAGTTGACACATCTTGTGCTTTGCTGCTGTTCATCTTAATTTTTTTTAAAGGTAATTTTAACAGGCTGCTGCAAATTCAAATTCAATTAATAATATATTTTCTTTGGTGTGTTTTTTTTTACCCTTTATTATTTGTGCTGTAGGTTCACGTGGGACCAATGAGAAGCACTAGTATTGGCTGGATGAAGCTGAAGAGCACAAACCCTCTTGATCATCCATATCTACAACCAAACTACCTTTCAACTGGTAAGACTGTATATTAACAACAATTCACTGTCCAAATGTTTACGGGCAGTGGTGTCCTAGCGGTTAAGGAACAGAACTGGGGTCCAGAGGGTTCCAGGGTTCGAATCCACCAAATGCCATGTTATCACTGAGGTCCACTGAGCATGGCATTGTCCCCACTCACTGCTACCAGGTGCTCAAAGCTGCCCACTGTTGGTGATGGGTTAAATACAGAGGTGACATTTCCATAATTTCCCTGAAGGGTATTCCAGAGAGATTAAAATAGTTCTATCTATCTCTATCTCTATCTTCAACCAATGAGACCATGTGTAACCTCTGTGGAAACACAACTGCCAATTGTGTCGTGTTGTTACTTCCTGTGTCCTCTTGATAAGGTTAGTTTTTCTCTCAACTTTACCCTTTCTACAGGACAAAGCTGGATAACACCAGATTGTCATAAGCAGGGGTCTCAAACACGCGGCCCATGGGCCATTTACAGCCTGTGGAACGATATTTTGCGGCCCCCACCTTGATGTAAAAGTTTAATTTATAATAATATTTTATAGATTTGTTCTCTACATTTATGGTCAATCCTACAGTTCTCAAAACCCTCATCCACAGTCTCTTTTTGGTTCAGTGTTCTATTACACAGAATCTATGGGAAAAAGAAACTGTTTTTTTATTACATTTTTTTCTTTTGTATGGAACAGTGAAAGCTGATGCAGCCCTTTGGTGAAATGATAGTGAGGTTGGTGACCCCTGGTCATGAGTAAAAGTATTTAATGTTGATTATTGTTATCAGACCAATACCATCAGCCTGTGAATGATACCTTGAGTTTCCTGGGAAATGTTAAAGATGTTTCCCACAGGACACGTGGAGTCAGGATGTTTACATTTTGCCTCTTATTTCAGATATGGATGTGTGGGAGTTCAGAGAAAGCGTCAAACTCTCCAGAGAGATTTTCGCTCAGAAGGCCTTCGATCCCTTCCGTGGTCTGGAAGTCCAGCCTGGATCTCAGGTCCAATCTGACTCTGACATTGATGCATTTGTGCGTAAAAAGGCCGACAGCGCCTACCACCCGTCCTGCACGTGCAAGATGGGTTCCCCACTCGATCCCCTGGCTGTCGTCAACCCCAACACACAGGTTTTGGGTGTAGAGCGTCTCCGGGTGGTCGACGCCTCCATCATGCCCAGCATCGTCAGTGGAAACCTCAACGCCCCGACCATAATGATCGCCGAGAAGGCTGCCGACATAATCCGCGGGCGCCCCGCGCTTGTCGACACAGACGTTCCTGTGTACAAACCAGCGACACTTGACACACAAAGATGAAAACGGAACCAGTGTGATCAACCGTCAGAAACAGGGTATCAGGTATTCTCTGTCAGTTGTTGATTATTGATGCCACAATGAAGTTTACAAGTTCAGTTAGTTTACAAATTTTTTCGTTCAGATTTTAGTTGTGAAAATCAGTAGGTAGCTACTAAAAAAAACATTTGTTTTAATTTTCTTCTTAATTTTATAGGTCAGAAATTTAGCAGCTGACTGGACTGTGAGGGACCGTAGACTGTTAATGTTAAACTGTTAAATGAAGACAGTGGCTTCACTATTGATGTGTTTTAGATCAGGGGTCTCAAACTCAAATATGTTGAGGGCCACCACCCACACTATCATTTCACCGCGTCAGCGGTTTCAGTGTTCAATACAAAAGAAAAAATTTCACAAAAAATCAGTTTCCCATAGATTCTGTGTAATACAACACTGGACCAGAAGGAGACTGTGGATCAGGGTTTTGAGAACTAAAAGATTTACCATGAAATGTGGAGAACAAATCTATAAAATATTATTATAAATTCAACTTTCACATCAAGGTATGGGGCCACAAAATATGGTTCCATGGGCCCAAGTTTGAGACCCCTGTATTTTAGAAAGCTTTGTTAAGGCGCACAGATAATTCACTAATATATAGTATTTTAATTAAATACGTCTAATTTAATAATGTACAATTGTGAATAATGTAATTAAGTAGTGACTGTATTTATATATTCATATATATATATAATATAAGGCTTGTTCATCACTGTGACACGTTTCATAGAACATTTATTAAGATTCAGTTCATTCAAGCAGCCTGCATTTATTCAACATTAGAAATTTTAATGTTGTTTTAATCCCTAATAAAACAAATTGACTTGCAGTTATAAAATGCATCATATCACATCATATTTTACACATATCTTTAATGGACTTACTCAGTGTACAGTACAGTTGAAGAGAATCCCAGTTGTCATGGCTGCCATGGTGTATTTATCTCACACACCTCCGTGTGTGTGTGTCCAATTAGTTGAATGTTGGGGTGTTTTTCCCGTTCCCAATGTTTGGTTCAATATTTAACGAAGCCCTTTGGTTTGTGAAAATATGGTGTTGTTTCCCCTGAAGAAAAGATTTTGTCAGAGAAATAGCATAAAATCACACATTTCCAGTCCCAGCAGCAGTGTTTTTCTGAAGTTGACTTCAACATGACCTAATAGTCGGCAGTGACGGATGACTAACGCTGGGTTTTGGTGCAGCTTCTTCTGCTACAGCGTCAGACACATTGGTCCCTCAAGTCAGTGTTGGAGAAAATAACCTACTTATAAAGAAGTGACAGGTTTTTGTCACCAATATCACTTAGAAACATACACTCAATCACAATATGATGAATTTATATACTCAGGGACATAACATGACCAAAAGAACGCGATCCCGGATACAAGCGGCGGAAATTAGCTTTCTCCACAGGGTGGCAGGGCGCTCCCTTAGAGATAAGGTGTGGAGCTCTGTCACCCGGGAGGAGCTCAGAGTAGAGCCATTGCTCCTCCACATCGAGAGGAGTCAGTTGTGGTGGCTTGGGCATTTACATCGCAGGAGGCGACCCAGACGAAACCCAGGTCACACTGGAGCGACTATGTTGCCCTGTTGGCCTGGGCCTCGGAATCCTCCCAGATGAGCAGGAGGAAGGGTCAAGAAAGTGGGAAGTCTGGGCTCGGGATAAACGGATGGAGATGGATGGATTGACATAAGATGACATCATTGAGTTAATCTATCTCTTTAAAAAGCCTGTCACATTAGGAAATAAGAGAAATGGAGGAACATTAAGCACTGGACCCTGATTGTCAATAAAAACATCACTTTTAGTTCATTAGTTTAAAGCTGCTTTAAAAAAATTCCCTACATTTGTCAAGTTAACGTAATCATACCAAAGGTTTGGATCATCTGTGGTTTGTGATGATCCAAATTGTGCAAGCAGCTGCTTTTGATTGTTGATGCAAACAGGGGAAAGACTGGACCTGGACCTGTTTTTTTCCTGCATGGTGAGTAGAAAACAAGGTTATACCTGAGGATGGTTCTATTTTTCTGATATGTCAATTATATTTTTCTCAAGTTAAAAGCAAAGATGTGGCCAATGCTGAACCTGAAAAGTCGTTTTCACTGTAATCTGAGGTCTTGGTTCACATTGGTCTGTGAGAAGCAAAGAGGAAATGGTCTTATAATATATAATAGTCACTTCACAAGGAACCATTGTTCCTTGATTCCAATGATCTAGACATTGACTCATGGGACATTGTGAAATCATTTGACTACACAGAGAGACAGCCCAAACACATCTGGCCACCACATTTCTGAAACTTGAGTTAATGTTGTCATGATCAAAATGAGATCACAATGTTGTCTTTCACATGGGAATAACAAGCACGAGTGAGGTGACTATAAACCCCTAAACATTATTTTTCCAAAACGTAATTTTCTACTTTTTTTTTTCTTGGGTGAACGAGAGTAGAGTTCACTTTTATCTTGTCGCACTAGCAGAGGCTGATAAGCCAATCTCTTGTTTCAACTCCTCCATCCAGCTGACTGTTTGCGTAGCTGCATGATGACTTTGCTCCATCACCAGTAATACCATAAACACAAAGTATGTTGTAAACCTGTAGTGTTTGCAATGCCCATCTCTGCGGCACCCCTGTGTACCACTGCCCAGAAGGAAAATAAAAAAAGGCACTTGTTCTATTCTCATCCACCCGTGGTTTGCTTTTCTCTTCTCTTCTCTGCGGTGTGCAGAAATTGTTTTTAAAAGTAACTAAAAGAATCCAGTGTGAGCCGTTGCTATAGTGATGTGATGCGTATCATCTCGTCTGTTAAGTCCTCCTCACAGGTCACAGTCACGTAAGGCTCCTCGTCACTGTAGTCTCGGATGCTGTGCTCTCGGAAATTTGTCCCAGCTTGTCTGTCGATGCTCAGGTCTCCAGATCCTGCAGTGCTGTCATTACTGAGACTTCCATTCAGGAGATTGCTGGCAGCGCTCTCCATCTCATCGATGGTCATCTCACAGGCATCTGCAATCTCGTGTTTAGTAACTGAGACAAAGTTGGGGTCTCTGGCGTATTTTCCCAGACCTTCAGAGATCAACACCTGAGATGAGTGAAAACAAATCAAAAGCTGGGTTACATTCAGACCAAGGCCTCCCTCCATATCAAACATTGTTCTACTAACTCAGGCTTGTCTACACTGTTCCACAAAGGGCCACTGTGGCTGCAGGTTTTTTTTTTTCCAACCCAGCAGTAACACACCTGAGTTGACAGGTTTAATCAACTGATCTTAGTCATCAGACAGCTGATTGGTCAAACTATGTGATCTTGGTTGGACGGAACAAGAACCAGCAGGAACACCGAAACAGTTTCGACATGACTGTACTATGTTTATTGTCTTCTTCTCCTTTCAGCTTGTCCCTTTTTCAGGGGTTGCCATAGTGAATCAACATTTTCCATCGCCCCCTGTTCTCTGTATCTTCTACTTTGACAGTGGAGACATTGGTAGAAGAATGATCCTAGAGATTGAGCAACCAGGTAGGAGACAAAGAGGAGATTAATGGATGCAGTGAAGGATGACATGGAGGTAGGTGGAGTCAGAGTAGACGTTACAGAAGACAGGGGGAGATGGAAATTGTTGACAACCCCTGAAAAAAGGAACAAGTCAAAAGTAGAAGAAGTAAAGTAAAATAGCTAAATACCTAGGACTTTCTGTATACAGTTAAAAAAGCTTTACCAAAAAAGGACCAAGCTACGTATCCAAGGCAAATATAGAGTTAAAAGTAGTTAATGTTGCGTGTTGTCTTGTGATGAAGGTCTGTTGAGGTGAAACATTCTTTGTAGATACATGTCTATGCACTTCTGGCCTCTGGGTAATAATTAATAGACATTAATAAACATACAAAGTACGTAATGCAAATGTTACTTTTCTTGTAACTTGTTATGTAGGGTAGAAGTTCAGTTACGGACTCAGTTACCTTTCAGTATAAGTAACTGGTAACTATAACTGGTTACTTTTTAAAGGTAACATGACCAATAGTTTGGCAACCCCTGGTTTAGACTGTCTCCAATAGCTCTAACTTTGAGGACTGATCTGGGACTCACAGCCTCCACCAGACTGTTGGCGCTGCCTCTCTTCTGGAGGACATGGGTGCAGTTCTCGGCAGGTAACTGAAGACGTGATGGAGAATGACTACGGGTGGGGGGACCGTCCTGACCATCTGTATACCAGGAGCTCCTCTTCACTGTTGCGGGGAGACTGCCAACACTGCCGGGACTCCGCCAGTCCACCTGTAATCAAAGAGAAGATATCTGTTAATCAAAATTAATCGTGACTAATCAGAATAACTTTCTTAAAAATAGGATATAAAACTGTAATAACAAGGGATTTTGCCAATATCATCCACAAACTTTATTTTCTGATAGTCATATAATGTCACCATTGGCTGAGATTCCAGCTAATTTGGCAAAACTCAAGCACATTGTGCACTTGTCTTCTTCTTATTCTCCTTTTGGCTTGTCCCTTTTACAGGGGTCTTCTCCTTCTTCTACTCTGACTCCAACTACCTGCATGTCCTCCCTAATGTATCCACAATTTGTTTTCTCTAGCTTTTTCTCCAAGCCTTCCTGTCTGTGTTGTCCCTCTAATTAACTCCTTCCTGATCCTGTCCATCCTTGTCTCTCTTAAAGAGAATCTCAGCATCTTTAACTCCTTCACCTCCAGCTTCCTAGTGTCTCTAATCCATACAGGCTGGTCTCACCACTGTCCTGTAAACCTTCCCCTTCACCTTAGCTGACTGTTTTCTCCAGTTGTTCCATCCTGCCTGTCCTCTATTCTTCTCCTCTCTTCCACAGTCCCCACTGCTCTGAACAGTTGATCTTCAGTATCTAAACTCCTCCACCTTCTCCACCTCTGCTAATTTTGACAACCAAATATTTCAGACCTGTATGAGGGGCATATAGGATGGTGAACAGCTGTGACAGATGGGAGAAGTTGGAGGGGTGGCCCAGGAGTGTAGTGACCTTGAAGGAGATGGACGGTGAATTCTACTGGAATCAAAACCAGCCACAGCCATAAGCTGAGGTAAAAGGACAAAAATGAAAGACAGCACTGAGTGAATCATTGAAATCCCCCTAAGTTAAACATTGAGTAATGTTTAACTGAGTCATTGGAAATTGGACAAGAATGTACCTGCTGCTGTACTAGATGCAGAGGGAGAGCTGTGCAGGCCGGAGAGTGGTGACCATCATCCTGACTGCGACTGCGAAGACAGTCGAAATTGAATGTTGGTCTGATGGAGGCTGAGAGGAAAAGACAAAAAAGGAAATTAAGATTGTAAGTAAATCATTTAGCTTCCTTATATATCCTTGATTAAACCCAAGAACAGAGAATCGTACGCTGAGGTGATGGTAGAAGCCAGCTCTTTGGTGACCTCCTACTGTTTTGATGAGTCACTGGATGATCATCTTCAATGTAACTTCCAGACTGGTGTCTTCTTCTGAAAACCTCCAGCTCAAAGTCTCCTTCTTCATCATGGTCTTCTCGAT
Organism: Paraplagusia blochii; assembly: GCA_016785265.1. Taxonomy (NCBI): domain Eukaryota; kingdom Metazoa; phylum Chordata; class Actinopteri; order Pleuronectiformes; family Cynoglossidae; genus Paraplagusia; species Paraplagusia blochii. Next base: position 64,656 of record JAFBJS010016212.1, on the reverse strand, counting down.
TGGTAAGTCTGTTTTAAACAAGTCACACCTTTATTTTCTCTGTATCTCTGAGTCTTTCTTCTTGATCGTGACATACCTGTCTCTTGTGAGCATGATGTCATCTTTATGAAACTCGTCTCCGCTGTCGTACTCTCCTGAACATCTCTCGTTATCACTGTCCTCCCGACGGATGGTGGGGTGAAGTCCAACACCGTTTTCTGACCTGACATTGAAATGTCAGAACAAACAAGATGAAAATGTGTTTTTACAGAACTATAATGCGAACAAACATGTATCGTGCACGTACCTAATATAGGCCTCGTAGTAGCGTGTCCTGATTGGCAAGTTGATAAATCACATCCACATAAAGACGAAAGAAAAACAAAAAGAGAAAAGGAACATCAACACTAGCATTAACAGAGAATTACTAGAAAAAAAATATTTAGAGGTAAGTAATGACAGCTGTGCCAAGAGGCACATTTTACTTTTAAAACTTTTAATCAGTCATTCAAAATTTTGAATTATTCCTTCGTGACGTCTGGTCTGTTACAAGACACAAAAGTCATTTCCAATGGCAAGTGAAATAAATATATATATATACTATGTATATAGTATATATATATACACACATTTTGTATGTTTATGCGTGTCTCTCATCAAATTAGCATTAGCATTTTGACAATTTTTTTCCCCAAATAATTTTCAGGTTTTTTTCTCTAAAATTCATTTAGCATGTTATGTTGTCAGATAGTGAAAAAATATATAAATATTTTAGGATTTTTTTTTTATTATATTTTCTGCATGTTTTTTATTTAATTAAACCACTTATTAAAATTTATTTCATTAAATAAGAGCATTTTAATTATTGTTTCAAACTTAATCTACTGATATTTTGGCCAAATTCTAATTGCGCATGTCAGTTTTGGTCACATGCGATTTTGTCAAAAAAAAAGAAGAAGTAATTTTGGACTTGTGGGGATTTTTTTTCCAATAGTACAAAACAGTATAATATTTCAACAAATAGTACATTGAAGATTGTAAAACAACATGAATGGGTCACCCACCTCGTGGAGTGTGACTTCCATGGTTGGTTACGTGCTCTTTTACTGTAAGTTGGTGCAGATCCAATTTTTTTGCTATAAGAACCGTGGTTTCTTCTTAAGCAACTCTGCTGCCTCCCGTTGCTCACAGAAAAAATTGTGGGCACGTTGGCATTATTGAGGTTTGCGTTAGAGGGTATTGGCGATGGACTGTTGGTGGAATTACACGTGCTATAATTATTTTTATGATCATGGTGATTTCCCTGAAGGGGTGAGGAGTCCAGCTCTGCCTCTCCTTCCTCCTCCCTGCTCAACCTCCTCACAGTCTCACGGGGTTCAACCGAGGAGCTGCAGGACACATTCAAGATCTGTAGAGGGCGCTGAGTGACGGTTGTTAGGTAGGGGGTTCCCTGCTGGTTGTTGACCACATGATTGACATGGTTCCCGAACAAACCGTTGTCATGCTGAAAGAGAAAACAACTAGTTAGTAACTAACCCTTCTATATGTCATCACCAAGTTATTGTGACACTTATGAAGCTTTTAAAGTTTACCCTATAGATCACTTCCTCTTCCTCTCCATTAGCATCCACCAGCCCCTCCTCCTGCAGGTCGCAGGATATGGCTCTGCGTATCTCTGGCCCGAGGTCATGCAGCGTGCGCAGGCCAGCCTAACGCAAATGACAACATGACTCCCAAATACTTCATTTCTTAGAGCGGAAATGGCAACAAAGACTATTTCTTTAAGTGTGATAATCAGCAGCTTTTCTCCCCCCTCAAAAAAAAAACAATTTTTTTTTTTTTTTAAAGAACTTTATTAAGCCCACGAGAGTATCAGGAAATTATGCCTCTGCATGTTACCCATCACTGTAGTGAGCAGCGCTCAGCCGGCTGAGCCAGCGTCCAGGGGGTAGTGTATGGGGACAATACCATGCTCAGGGCACCTCAGCAGTAACTTGGCGATAGGGGGATTCGAACCGGGGGTCTTGCAGACCCAAGTCGGTTTCCCTAACCACTAGGCCACCAACTGCCCAATCTTCAATGGTTGAGTCATGAGAGCTTTGCTCACAGGTAATTTAATGCTAGAGAATATAGTTTTTTAAGTTTGTACAGTCAGTGTAACACATTCTCTCACCTGTAGAGCCAGGGTGGTATTGAATCTCTCCCAAGAGCGTCTTCCCACAAGACCTTGCTCTTTGCGTCTCTTAAACTTCCTGAAGTAGTCCTGTATCAGGAAGGTGGCATAAAACTTCCCCACCGTTACCTCGTCATCTGAGTGAACAGACCAGACACATGGACGCCTCCCAGGTCAGAACCACAATCCTTTAAGACTAAAACAGTAAATCAACCTGGAACTCTAGCTTAAACAACGGCCTCACACCAAGCTGGAGAATAAAGTTTTGTTATTTATAGATACTGTGCTTGTGACAAGCTTTGGCTTTTTTTTTTTTCTTTACATGTAATCAGATGTAAAGAGACTGTGGTGACCACATGCAGGACTGCAGCTTTGATGGAAAATAAAAAAAAACTATAGGTTTCTAACAACAAGACAGACACAAATAAGCTGTATGCAGCAGGAAAAAGCAGCAGCAAAGTTCACTATCTAACATGCAGGGAGGCTGAGCATGAATCCATCTGATTCACTCAGAAGAAGGATTTTTTTTAAAGAATCGGGGAGAGAGACTAATGACAAGGCTGTCCCGAGGTGTGTAGAATATTTTACTTAATTCATCATCTTTCCTTGACTCCTTCAAAATGGGATGGAATCAAGTAAATATGATGGTTTACTTGATATAGAAAAGCACTTGTTTTCTATGTAGAAACAACACTTTCACAAATAAATCCAAATAAACATCTCTCTCTACAACACCTGGAACAGCCTGAGAGGAGGCATTAAACCCTCTGTTCAGAAAGAAGACTAGTTTTACTTAAACAGAGACATCTTCATCACATTAAGACCACTTCTGATTAAATTACCAGTCAAATAATATACACTTTGTAACATATTGTAGAAAGGTACTGTTTTTCTTTCTGGACAGAGGTGAGGTTCTAAAGAGAGGTACCAGGTTGTTCATGCCACCAGACTAAAACAGAACTAATCCAAAGAGTTCAAGAGAGCAGAAAGAGAGGAATGGGTGATGGCATGCTGGGTATCAGACACTGAACAGAGAAGAACAGAAGCTGCAGAAGAAGAAGAATTTGGCAGAAGCGACTGAAAAAAAGAAAAGGCTTTTAGCATGCAAAAAAAAGCAAACAATCACTTGCGAATTAAACTGAGCCATGTTGGAACACACAAACAAACAGGAGGTCAAAAAAAAAAACATCAGCACCATTTTTTTTTCTAAAAAAGACTGGTTAAAAGTAAGAAGAACTACAGACCAGGAGATTCATGTCAAGACAAACAGCAGGATTTAGAATCCAGTAACAGCAGAAAACAAATACTGATAAGGACAATGTCAGTAAAAAAGATGTGAACTGATGCGCTACTTTTCACATCATCTCAATCTCAGTTTGGTGGTTGGGGTTGAATTGCTCAATCAGGAAGTGCTAAGGCAGAGGCGTTGAAGTTTTTACAGTGAGACAAAATTAGAAACTGGCATGAAACCAGAGGCCAAACTCAAGATTTATTAAAAAATTAACCATGAATTTGCATATTTCACCTCCACTCCAGATATGAAAGCTTGACACATGAGAAATTACTTTAGAAATAAAACAGGTTTATCTGTTTCTTATTTTGTGCTTTTTTGACAGACTAACAACAAATAAAACTCTATGTGCTATAACAAAGACCACAAGGTTATACTACAAATTCTGACAGTGTTTAAGGGTTGCAGTGGAGGGCCAACTCTAGCACACATTTGATATGATCTCACTGACCAAATATAATTACAATGTGGGCCAGATTTGGACCCCAAACCTGAGTTTGACACTTGTGCAAAATCTCTGCAAATTTTTTTAGAATCAGATTTTAAAAAAGGGGCAAAAAGCAAAAAAAAATTCTTATAACGGAAACACTAAAGTCAGACCATGTTTTTTTACACTGATATTCCTTAACTCAAGAGGCTTGTTATTGCCTCTGAGATACAGGGAGGTATGTGTAATGTGCAAAGAGCACTGACCGCCTGCAGGGGGCACCACTTGATCGAGGAGCTTCATGCTGGTCCTCTTCCAGATCTTTTTGATCACAGCTCTCAGTTCCTCATTGGCTTGTTCCAGATTCCCTGATAAAAATGTAAGCAATACATAACGAATTGACAGTGACAAGTACATTTTTTCTATCTGGTACATGCAGCAAACAACAACCAGACACAGTATGAGAGCTTTCTTGATTTTGTATTAATATGGATGATCAGCATTTAATATATTTAGGTTATTGCCAAACTATTTATCCTGAAAAAAAATCAAATTTTTAGTTTAAAATGATATTAAGGTGAATAATGTGAACAGACAGTGAGCCAGAGACCTGTTGTTATTATTATGTTCTTATAAATTGGTATGTGATTGATCATTCAATTATTAATTTGATATCATGACCCCTGTGTACTGTACATTTACATAAAAGAATGACAGTATGAATATGATACATGCTGTTGTAACCAGAGAGAATGTCTTTAGCTACATCTAGTGGTGTTATATCGATTTTACACAGGGGTGAGCAAATATTTGGACTCCCAGGCCACAGTGGCTACAAATATTTAATATAGGAGTCAAGTCAGGAGCTTTTATGTGAACCAAGATAAATGATAAAATGCTTCTAGTCTTTTCTTCACTATCTGTCCAATAAATGATGGCATCGAAGGGAAAATGATAATGGATAATGATAATATAAATTACTGGTAGAATTTGGACAAGTTTGGCCGGCCAGATTAAAAAGCCCAATGGGCCACATCTGGCTGTGATGGTTATTCCAAAGAGAGTTTAACCAGACAAGTAAAGTCAGCAAAGTCAGAAAAGTTGAATTTCATATAGAAACACACATCTTACATTACATTAACATTAAACCTCCTTCACTGTCACAGCTTCTGGGCTACAACATTTCACATTCTGCATCACTGACCCTCAGTTTTGATCTTCAGAGCAGTGCGAACCAGAGCGAACAAAGTGGCGTTGAACATCACAGTCCCATCACTGTTTAGGGGCATGTTCATTGCCACCAGGCGCTGCAGAAAAATACAAAATGCACATTTGAATATATTCGGTGTGTTTTCAAAAGTGAATTTGCTGAGACAGGTCTTCATGTCCTCACCTTACAGGCGACTCTGTGAGGACAGAGTTTACCAAAGCCCAGTGGAGGCTGGATTCTCCTCAGGAGAGTCACCACGTCCAAATGTTTTATTCTCCCTCTGATGATAACACACATTGTTAATGCTACTGATCTTCTTCTTTTTTTTCTTTTCAGCTTGTCCCTTTTTTCGGGGGTTGCTACAGCGAGTCAATAATTTCCTCATCCTCTCTCACCTTGTCCTCTGTATCCTCAACTCTAACTCCAACTAGCTCCATGTCCTCCCTCACTGCATCCATCAATCTCCTCTTTGTCTCCTACCTGGTAGCTCCATCTCTAGGATCATTTTTCTACCAATATATCCACTGTCTCTCCTCTGAACATGTCCAAACTACCTCAATCTGTCTTCTCCAGCTTTTTCTCCAAACCTTCCTGTCTGTGTTGTCCCTCTAATCACCTCATTCCTGATCCTGTCCATCCTTGTCTCTCCTAAAGAATCTCAGCATCTTTAACTCCTCCAGCTCTGCTTTCTGTCTTCTGCCTATTCCTGATGTCTCTAAACCAATCATCAATATCAATTCTTAACACAGTCACAGATTCAGAAGAATGACAAATTACTTAACATGTTCTTCACAAATGCGTCAAAAAAAAACCTCTCTCCACTGCAAGACTCACTTAGCTTCAGGATCATATTCAGACCAGATTCTTTTAAACTCATCCAGATGATGTGGCCCCAGAATGGACCAATCACGGGTCAGATAGTCAAAGTTGTCCATGATGACAGCAACAAACAGGTTGATGATCTAGAACCAGAACAAAAAAACAGGTCTGAATGAAACTGTCATCACCTATGAAATGTTTGGAAAACAGTGATTCAGTAGAAAATACTAGAAGAGTAAAACTTAAGACTATGCAGTATAGTGATCACACTTCAAGATCAAACTTGAAGATTAAGTCATACTTTTAAGTTAGGTCAGAAATTACCAGAAAAGCACAGAGCATGTAGAAGCTAATGAAGTAGATGATGGCAAATCCACTGCCGCAGGTTTTCTCCTCTCCAGGATTGTAGTCAGACTCGGAATCACACAGTTTCCCAGGCAGACAGGCCAGCATGATCTCCTGCCAAGCCTCACCTGTGGCACACCTACCACACAGAGCAGCAACATTTGGAATAAGTTTGAGAAAATCAACATCAAGAATAACACGTCTTAAGATGGGGTGAGTCGGACATCCTGACACCTGAACAACATCAGGACAGCTTGGGGGAAGGTCTGAAAGTTGTTGTTGCGGTTGATTTGTGATCCATCCACCATTGCTATTTTTCCAAATACCTGGAAAGACAGAAAAAAAAAACAAGTGAAGTTGATGAAGACACACAAACTCACAGCCTGAACAGAAAATAAATGACTTATGCAACATATTTTTGTAAGTGTATTTTCTCAAGAATGAGAGAAATATTAAGATTTTACCTGCATTCCTATGACAGCATAAATGAAGAAGAGCATGGCAATGAGGAGAGCAACATAGGGAAGAGCCTGGTGGGAGGAAAGACATTTTTTGAGTCAAATGTGATCAGCAATTTCAATAAACACATGCTCATCCTGTTTAAATGTTAAATATATAATAGTAATATATTGTAGTACATGTTTATATAAGATAAGATGTAAGACCTAGGAGTAGAATTGATAACACAGATGTCACAAAAAGAATAGAACAAGTTTCAGGAATTGATGAAAATGACAATTACAAATAAAGAGGATGCAATGTTTTGAAAGTCATATGTTGCCAGAATAAAACGGTTTTACACAGTATTTACTTTACTGTGAAACATATTTAAGTCCTTGAATATTTTTTTCTCATACTCTGTTCAACATAGAGGAACGTGAACACGAGCTGCAGAATTATTGTTCACACCTGGAAGGACTTGATAAAGGTCCACAGCAGAGTCCTGATTCCTTCTCCTCTGCTCAGCAGTTTGACCAATCGCATCACCCTGAACAGACGGAAGAAGGTGATGGAGATACGGGCGCTGTCTTCTGTGTTCTGGAGAAAGATTACAAACAAGAAAGGGTTTGACCCAAAGATGGTTCAAATTATCACCATATTTTCTTTCTCTGTGATGATATCTCTAAAAATCTTGATGGATGATGAAAGCACCACAGGAGATAAAGCATCTGAGAAGACACCATAGAGCACATGTGTCAACCTTGAGGCCGTGAGCTAAATGTGGTCTGAGGGAGAGTAAAAAGCAATGAAACTTCTATTAATAATCAAACCTAATCTGCAGTAGAATAATGAGATCAGTTAATTGATTTAAAAAAAAAACAAATAAAAAACTTAAGATAAGAGCATAAAATGTTATATTAACTCCTAAAAAGTTTCTATTTGCTACGGATTTTTATTAAAAAATACTTCCCTGCATTTGTAATAATTACCCTCAGCTGCTATTGGCAATGTCCTCAACTAAAGCTACGTCCAGTCCTGTCTAAGACTGTCCAACAGCAGTCAAGTTTTTGCAGGAATTTATACACGTTTTGTGACTAAAACAAATCACATTTATTTAGATTTAGACCATGTGTCATGTCATGCACCAAGACAGGACAAAAACGTCTGATGAATAAAAGCAGAAACAAAACACGACAGATCCAGTCAAATTCAAACAAGACTTTGACAAAGTTCAGCCACAAACTCTGCCATACAGTCGGAACGTGAGACAACATTCTGGAGTCTTGCGTCTCTCTTCAGTGACTGACAAAGACTGACCACAAAAATATATATTGACGCTTTAGTATTTGCCATGAACACAAAAGAGAAGGACAGGTGTTTTAATGGAGGAACGGCAGGAGGGGCATCTTCTTACCCCTGACTCCACTATCACCTGGATGACAGGAATGGCTGCCGACTTGAAATCAAGAGCCTGAGGTTAATCCCAGTTACACATTCACAAGTCAGTGCTGCTGCAGACGTCACTGAGTCATTTTTGGTTTGGATTAATTTGAGACTTGAACAAATACAAAAACACATTTAAAGCACCTACAATGGCTCCAGATCTAAGTGCACTATTATTGAAAAAGTTCCAATAAGTATAAGTAGACATACATTTCTAAAAAGTTACATGGTCCCACAGCAGAGACAGATACGCTGGATTAAGGACTACTTACATTGATCTCAGTGATGGCAATGTCAACCACGCTACCCACAACAATTAAGGCATCAAACGTGTTCCATGCATCAGCAAAATAGTTCTGCGAGCAAACGTAACAGAGACACGTAGAGAAAAGAAGGAAAAAGAAAAACACCACCAGAGCAGAAGACAAAGCAAAAGCAGGAAAGATGAATGATAATGAAAAAACAGAGAGAGGACAATAAAAATGATTAAATAAGAGGGAATAGACATCTTTCCTTTTATTGAGTCAGTGAGATCTTTTGTTCATAACGTCTTAAGTGAAAAATATAACTAAATTTTTGTTTTTGTCTCATTGATTTAGTCCTTGACAATACAAAAGAAAAAACCACAGACACAAAACCTCACCGTAAATACTGAATATGATAAATATCATGTAGACTTTCAAAGTAATACAGTTGTGTCCTTTTCACTCATAGACCTTATTTGTTGGACACTGTGAATAACAATTGATTCCAATGCAAAAGTTGGCAAGAATTGTAAAAAAAATCCATATTTTTTCAAGTTGAAAATCACACATTAAGGAGATTATGGGGGTTAATATGATTGGTCAATGTGGTTTTGGTCTATGATTAACGTTCACATGTCAAACAACTCCAGCAGAATTCACAGATGAAAATAAAAAACATGAACGCAAATACAGGCAGGAAGGAAGAGTGAAAGGTGTGAAAGACTCAAGGAGCAGCCAGAGGAGTGAGGGAGCAGGCGGAACAGGAAATGCCACGCTGATGTCTCTCTACCTGACTCAGTATGATGTCCACTACACTGCCAATCACCACCAGAGCGTCGAAGACATTCCAGGCGTCCCCGACATAACCCTGGGTGAGGCAGTATGCACAGCCAACAGTAGGGGATATGGAGGAATTCGGAGGACAGGAGTTATTGGATGGGTGAGGACAAGGAGAACAAGGAAGGAAATAAGGAGTTAAAGGCAATGAGTTACCAATCCATTAAATGGAAGAAGGAGAGAGGAGAGGAAAGGAGGGACAAGGAGAGGAGACAAGAGGACAGGAGAGAAGAGGAGACTTACTCTGGGTTTAAAGGCGATGAGTTTGAAGATCATCTCCACAGTGAAGACTCCAGTGAAGACCATGTTGAGGATGTCCATGGCATAGTTAAACATTTGAGACTCACCATGATGCTGATAGAGACACAAATGAGCTCAGTCTTTTATATCTATATCGTCTCTGCAGTCAGCACTGTACTTGATATTAATATGCCTCACTACCGGATGGAGACATTTTTTGGAAAACACTAATACGCTAAATAACAATCTCCTGTCAATTATTTATATTATGATAATAACTACTCTATCATAAACACATAAAGCCAAAAATAAATGGAACCGACAAGGCTCCTCCCATCTCTCTTACCTGAATGGCGAGACACAAAGTGTTGAGGATGATGAGGACAAACATGATGTACTCAAAGCCAGTGGAGTTGACCACATACCAGAACTTGTACTGGTATCGATTTTTGGGGATGTAACGACGAAGAGGACGAGCTTTTAGAGCATATTCCACACACTGTCGCTGCAGAGAAAGAGGAGTCCAACAGTGAGTACCGTACATGCAGTACATTGTACACACCAATACCATGAGTCTGTGGTACCTGGTTCTTGTCCAGCTCACAGTTCTTATACTCCTTCTCCCCCTGCTCTTGGAAGGTGACAATGACAAAGCCCACAAAGATGTTCATCATGAAGAAGGCAATGATGATGATATAGATGATGAAGAATATGGATATCTCCACACGGTAGTTGTAGATCGGACCCATGTTCTCTCTGTTGGAGTCGATGGCCTTGTACAACAATCTGCAGGTACATGTGCAGTACAGCATGATAGCACTATGAGTACTTTCTTCACATTTCAAACGTTGACGGTTGTAGTTTTTAAATTTAACGCAAGAAAGATCTACAAATATCTTGAACTTTCAGATTTCTGCTGTAGAAGCCAGTGTGTGTTTAGTGTGTGACATAAAGAGTGAAGGTGTTGCTGCTCTATTATTCCGTGTTCTTCTTCAGTACTCACGCTGGCCAGCCTTCAAAGGTAGACACGGTGAAAAGGGCCATCATGGCCATGAGAACATTATCAAAGTTGAAGTCACTGTTGTACCAGATCCTCTCCTTCACTGTCGGCAGGGCTGTGTCTCCATTGCTGTAGAGAAGGTATGTACCCCTAAGGATTTGAAGAAACGTCAGCGTCAACAATACTGTACATGGAGAGATACGGCAAAACCTCTAGAAAAAAAAGACAGAGACTAACTTGCATTCCTCTGGGCTGGACTTGGCATCATCTGAGCATCTGTAGAATTTACCCTTTTAGGAAAAAATAGAGTTTCTCTTAGTGTTTACTGCCGAGGTTTTTAACTGAAAATATAAAATACGCCATCCATGTTTGGACAATATTAGCATATATGGGCAATTATTTTGGCTCCCAGGCCATAGGTGGTAATAAAATATGAATCAAGGGCCAGGTCAGAATCAGAAAGACTGAGTATTAAAGTATTGAATGAAGGCAAAATGCTCTAAGCCTCTTTAGACTATATATTAGGGAAATGCTGGCTTTGCAGGGAAATGGAAGAAGGATAAGAATAACATAAATTAAAAGAATAATTTGGACAAGTCTAGGGGGCCGGATTACAACGCCATTCGAACAGCATCAGGCCCCCGGGCCTTAGTTTGCCCAGGTCTGGCATGTAGATATATTGGAAAAAGTTAATATTGGGCAGCCCTAGCACTTAGATTATAATGATATAAGACAACTGTTGATGCTCTTGCATCAATTGACCAATCACATATGATCCGTTGTCATCAAATGTTCCTTTTTCCACACTCTACCTTAAAGAGCTGCACACCAATACAAGCGAACATGAACTGCAGCAGAGTAGTGACGATCATGATGTTCCCGATGGTCCTTATGGCCACAAACACACACTGGACCACGTGCTGAGAAGGAAACAGTCGATTTTTAAGTTCAATTCACCTACAAACATCACACAGTCTCATGGTAGGTATGTCACCTTGAGACCCTTGGCTCTGTTGATGGCCCTCAAAGGACGAAGGACCCTCAACACACGGAGAATCTTCACCACAGAAATAGCAGACGACCTGTAGTAGGACAATCACAACCTCAAACCTGACATGTAGCTTTAGTGTAGTTTTACTTTTTTTGTGCAAGATTTGAAACCGTTTCCCAATATTTGAGATGATATATATATATATATATATATATATAATACTCACTGAATACCAAAGGAGACCAGAGACACACCAACAACCAGCAGGTCCAAGAGGTTGAAGTAGTTTCTACAGAATGCTCCTTTGTGAAGGAACGCCCCAAATGCTGTCATCTGGACAAATGGACAAATGGACAGAGGAGACACTTGATTTATGAATGAAGAAAACAACGCTGTGTTCAGACAAACACAAAAGGTCTGAAGTTTGATAAATACAATATTCCTTAAACTCAATTATTCCTTCCTGTGTGAGCCCACAAGAAAGTTATGTGGGTCAGGACAGTGGCAACCTGGCAGCTGGTGGATTAGAACCTGAAGCCTGGCGTACCCAAGTGTGCTTCCATAACCACTAAGCCACCACTGCCGACTGTCTGATAATTATCTCAAACCAAATTCATACAGTTGATTAATTTGACACTGTTTCTAAAAGACAGTGAGCTGGATTAGAGACAGCATAGAGAGTTTGACTGGGAATGATCAGGATGGACAGGGTCAGAAAGGAGCAGATCAGTCGGGACAGTTAAGGTGGAGCAATTTGGAGATAAGGATGAGGCATTTAGACAGAGGTGAGGTTAAGACGCTCTGGACATGAACTGACAGGAGAAAAGGGAGATGGCAACAGAGTGACTTCAAATATTCCTTCACAAACTCATCAAGACAAACAGCTCAAGCACAATGTTTTCTATAAAGCACAGGAGTTATTAAACACAAATAAGCATGCAAAGTAAGAAAAAAACTGTTTCCCATCATGCAACACATCATCTTCCGCTTAAAACAAGGGTGTCCACATTTTTTAGCAAGATCCAACTATCATGTGTAAACCCTCCAAAGGCTGCAGTTGTCTTATATACTCAATGCTCTAAAGAACTTTAAAAATTACTCATTCTACTCATTACGCATTCTGACAAAAGGCAGAAAAATTGTGACAGTTACTATAATTTATAGCAGTTTTACTGCAAGTTATCCTGCATTGGCCATCTAGTAAATTGTAGCACATACTTGTTCAACAAAAACTGCAAGGATTTTTTCCTAGTAATTTATAGTAACTGATGGTCAAACCAGTAGGACTAATTTCTCCAATTTTTTATTTGACCAATAACTGGGCTACTATAGATGGTTAAATGTTTAAAAAGAATAATAATAGTTGTTACTATATAAAAATAAAAAAAACTATAAAGGGTTACTATGTCATGCAAAAAAATGAGGCCGACGACAAATATCTGACGTAATGCATTACACTTATATGTACGGAATAAATGACAAAAAAGGAGGACGAGTTCTGCAAGCTCGGAGATGTAGTGGCCATGGTTTTTAAATGTTTTACCTTAATAAGGATCTCAAATGTAAACATACTAGTGAAGACATAGTCTGCATAGCCTAGGATCTGAGGAGGCAATAAGAGTGACATAAGCGCGCAGGGTTACTGAAGCTCTATCCAGCACAGCACAGCACAACACAGGCAGGCAAACCACATTTACCTTCAACAGGATCTCAACAGTAAAGATTGCGGTGAAAGCATAGTCAAAATAACCAAGTATCTGCAAGAGGTAATGCACAAGCTCAAGTCATTGAAGTGAATGAACTAAGGTTAATACTTAGGTGTAGTTTAGTACAGATAAAAATGTATATATTTACACAGCACCAAGTAATTTGGGAATGTAGAACAGAATTACAAGAGACTGTCTGGAATGAAAATTCAGACACTCTGTGCTACATGATGTGAACAGTGAAAAAAGCTCTTAGTGTGCAAATGTTTCAGCTGTTCATTCGATAGGAATTTGTTCCTTGTTTATCTTCAAAAAAATTCATTTGATAAAGGAAAAAAATTGTCAAATTTTAACTACGATTTCCAATATTTAATTTTTTCATCTGTAAATTATGTCCAACCAAACATTAAAATTATGAGGCCCAAACAAAAAATATCCATCCATTTTGCCCTTTAAAGCTTTGCTTTTTGGGACGAAGTGCAGTGATTACAGATGAACTTTTTTTTTAAGAACTCTTTAAATCCCTCGGGTGTATCCTTTGGGAAATTATGCATTTGATGGGTTGATCGATGATGGGTTAAATTTACTCTGCATTTAACTTATCACTGTAGTGAACAGGGGGCTGAGTGAGCGCACGGGTGGCAGTGTGGTGGGGACCATGCTCAGGGTAACTTGGCGGTATGAACCTGGGCCCTTGCAGACACAAGTCCACTTCCTTAACCACCAGGCCACCAACTGCCCCCAAATGTTATTATCATCAGGGGGCATCCAGATTTGAACCACAGACCTCTTCATCTGCAGTCAAATGCTCTACCACTGAGCTATACCCCTAGTTCTTATGGAGTAGTGGACATTTATATATCAGGTATAAACAAAGACAAACTCCCTGTTTGTTTTCATTCTAATTTTCAGAAATGACACACTTAAGATGTCGCTGCTAAGAACGGAGCCTGGAGTGTTTGTGTGAACTCTACCACATGCCTTCAGCAGTCCAACTAGATGGTGGTGCCCCCTGCTGGGAAGTTGTGATGGAAACATATGTGATCATGTCTAGGTCTTGCACAGTACATGTTGCTCAACACCCACCAGTTAGTGGTTTGTAATATTTTACTGTATTTTTCAACTTTAGCTTTAGTCCAGATGACGCATGAATCTGACATTCAGAGACTGAAACTAGTAACACAGCTCACAGACGGGCTGGGTCACCAAAAAGACAGACATAACCTTGGATATGTACGTACAATATTGCGAGCAGAGAAGTTACGTATGGGATCCTCGGCAGCCAGAGAGACGGAGCTGAGCATGATGAAGACCAGAATGAGGTTGGTGAAGATCTGGTGGTTGATCAGTTTATGGCAGAAAACACGAAATCTGCAGAGAGAAACAAAAAAGAGTACAGATGATTTTATTTTAAAGATGGTGTGTTTAAGGCTTTCTAATGTGGGCAATCAGAGCAGCTTGTTCAGTTTGTCCAAGAGAATCTCTGTATATGCTCAAATACCCACGGGTTGGTGCTGCTGAAGATAAAGAAAGCACTGCCTTCTGGGATGGGTGGAGTCTTTTCTCTGATGGTGAGTTCAGACAGCCTTTGGGGCCGGGGACCTGGGGGTGCTTCCATATCTGGCACCACCTCATCATCAACATTGTCACAAACTGTGACAAAAAGGACAAAAAATTACGTTTTTTTTTTTTGAAGGTGAACACATCTCTTGTGTATTTGAGGTTAGTAGCTGACCTGGAGAATCCACAACAGGATAAAGTTCTTTTTCTTCCTCCAAGTTGACGTCTGGTGGAATCTACGCAGAGATTAAAGTCAGACTTGAGAATATAAAGACGTTGGTGCACATATTGAGAAATTTCCGCATTCTCACCTTAGTCTCTCCATCACTAGGTTCTGTCATTTCAACTTTCTTTTTTTCTGTACTTATCTCCCTGTTTGAGACAAGAAAAGTAACTAACAATACAGACGGACTTCTGCCAAATGAAATGTATTTGTAACAAATGTACGCTCAGACAATTAAACACGCAGATAAACATTCTGATGTGAACTATTACGTACTTGGCGCTGTTTGTTCTCATTTTGGCCTCCTCTTCCTCCTTCTGTGCTGTGTTAAGGCTCTCAGCGTCTGCCAGGTTGTCAACCGCAATGGCCAAGAAGACATTGAGCAGGATGTCTGATCATGTGACTCAAGGATAAAAACCTCTGACAAGCGGTGAGGTCTCAGTAGATACTAGAACTCTGAGAATATCAACGTTCAAAATATACATCAAGCCATCTGACTGTCTGTCCTGTTTTCTGTGTGTTGGTTTAACCAGCAGGATACAGTTTCCACAGATGAAAAGGATGATGAAGTAAATACAGACCACCATTCCAGAGGACGCTGGACCACCGTACGCCATTATACCATCATACATCACTGTGTTCCAGTCTTCTCCTGTCAAAATCTTTAACAAATGTAAGAAATTGCCATGCTAAAATACTAAATGACTAATAACAATAATACAAACTTTATTGATTCCACACTTGGAAATTGCTTGACAGAATAGTGTCAGACATCGTTGACCTTGCAGCGAATGCTGTGATTTGTCAACCTGTTACTAATGTCTCTATAACCGTTTAGTAAAATCCACCACTGACCTGGAAAACAGTGAGCAGAGCCTGTGGAAAGTTATCAAACGTGCTTCTCTTGGTCACATTCTCATCAAAATTGAATTTTCCCCCAAAGAGCTGCATGCCGAGCAGAGAGAAGATAATAATGAAGAGGAAGAGTAGCAGCAGCAGGGACGCAATGGACTTCATGGAGTTGAGTAGAGAGGCCACCAGGTTACTGAGAGACGCCCAATGACTGTGGGATGTGGGAGAGCAGGGATGAAAGCAGTCAAGAAAAAGGAGTGATACGATGACACCAAAAACCTGACCAATACAATATCCAAAAGCCAACAGCATTTTACTTCAACCATATTGAGGATATAAATGTATTTCCTTTTACATGTATATTTCGTATAAACAACTTACAGAGGAAAATCTGAACTATCAAGCATGTAGTTTTACTGGGAATCAACCACAGGACATTCTGCTTACAAGGTATGTACACTAACCGCATGGGCAAACTAAGGCCCGGGGGTCAGATGCAGGCCATTAAGCTATTGATACAGCCCGCCGGCCTTGTCCACATTAAATGACTGATTTATAATATCATTACACTTCTGGCTTTTCCCTGCAATGTTTCCCCAGTAGATTATGTCATAAAGGCTATTAGAAATTAAGCATTTATGTTGTAGACTTTTAGATGGCATTTATATTAGTTCAGCTCCTGACTCAGCCACTGTGTCCAATTTTGGACCAACTAGTAGATAGTAAATAGTAGCATCTGGGCAACCCTCCTTGTGTGTAAATCAATGATTTTCTTTTAACTCACCGTGTGACTTTAAAGATCCTTAGCAGGCGAACACATCTAAACACAGAGATGCCCAGAGGAGACATGATGGCCAGCTCTACCAGGATGGTCTCCACAATGCCCCCGCACACCACAAAACAGTCGAATCGATTGAAAAGAGACACGAAGTAAGCCTGAAGGCCCAGACTGTACATTTTCACCAGCATCTCCAGAGTGAACAGAGCGAGGAGAACTTTATTGGCAACGTCTGAGGAGAGGAAGACAGATGGACATGTAGAGTGAGTGATGAGATGAAGAACAAAACCAAGGAGAGGGTGTAGATATGTTTGTTTGTTTGTTAAGCAAATACCTTGTACCTCCGTCAGCCAGTCTGGTTGGTTATAATGCTCAGAGGCGATGGTGAGAGTGTTGAGAAACACCAAGATAATGACCAGCCAATAAAACGTCACAGATTTCACGGCCGCTCGACACTTCCTGCGGCAAAAACGATTCCAGCGACGCCACTGTCGGCTGACGAACAAACAGTTTGACTTATCATCAGTTATTATGATGCAATAAACAAAATCATCATAAATTGGAAGAAGGTTTGCTTGGATTGATGATAAAACAAATTCTATAAAAACAATTAACAGATTACAAAAAAGTCATACAAAAATAACAAAAAAAAACAGAACCATGAAAGGTACTGGGAGATGGTTTGCAGTGAGATGAGATTAATGTTTAAATGTTTTTTCATGAGTTACAATTAAATTACATGCTGGGGATTGACAATAATTGGAAAATGTAAACATTAATTAATTCTTGGGGTTAATAATAAGGAGAAAATGGAGGAAACACATACAACAGCTCATGCCACGCACCACTACTAACCTGCACTTTGACTTAGTAATTTTTTGACTGGAGAACAAAAAAAAAAGTTTTGTGGAATACTGTATTCATGGTAAAATATACATATTTCATTTTCTTTGGCTCTAAGTTCTATATAACAGTTATATATAATACTGATTTTTAGACTCACCACAAAGGTCCACAGCACAATGATTTGTCTTCTTCTTCATTGTGAGTCTCCGTGTTCACTGACTCTGTCTCTGTTATGCTTGCTACAGTGCCACACAACAAACACAAGGAGTGTCACATGCTGATGATTTTTCTCAAAAACAATCCACACTCTCAGTTTTTGGTTTGGCTTGGTTCTAGAGTTTGGAATGAACATTGTCTAAACTGGTGAAAAAAATATGTGAAATTTGATTTGTTGATCTCCACCTTTGACAAATGTCAACACACACGTTATATTTATTGTTTTCTTATAGAATCCAAGCCAAAACATTAAATGAAAAAAGAACATTCAGTAAAATAAAGATGCAGACATTCCTTTTTAAAAAATAAAAAAATCACGAGTGTTTCACACATCTTGGATACAAGATACACATATTTTTGCCTAGTTTAAAACATAAATAATAAATAATTATTGAGACAAGGATCTGACAAAATAACATGAGTAATGAGTTCATGCAGTAAAAATTCCAAGACAAAATAGTCTCTGCAAACAAAATGACAATAATACAATCAAACTTAACACTGACAGGAAGTCTCACAGTATGGTGCAGTGTGATTAGGGTGGCAGCCATGGAGATTGCTGCCCTTGCAATCCAATAACAGATGACAATGAATGAATGAAAGAACTTACCACATTTAAAATAAATACAAAGCATGTATTTTTACTAAATTTTCTACCTCAGATTATCTTTCAGTTATATGAACATAATGTGTACTGAAAGTTATTTTATGTCGAGTTTATTTAAAGTTCATCAGTATTCTGTACTGATGCGTACTCTTATCAGCGGAAATATTACATGGAAAAACTGTGTTTATTCTGGTTATTGTTATTTTAATTATCAATATTAAACTGTTAAGTACAAATAGTTTGAAATGAAATCATTTATTAATAATGTGGATCCCCTGTTACAGCAGAGCAACCTTTTCTCAACTTGGGCTAACAAAAACAGTACTTCCTGTATGACATTAGTTCCTCTAGCGGGTTATGCAAATTATGACATGATAGA
The DNA here is from genome assembly GCA_016785265.1 of Paraplagusia blochii. Classification (NCBI taxonomy): domain Eukaryota; kingdom Metazoa; phylum Chordata; class Actinopteri; order Pleuronectiformes; family Cynoglossidae; genus Paraplagusia; species Paraplagusia blochii. The sequence goes on along the minus strand of JAFBJS010016212.1, from coordinate 46,048 downwards.
TAGTCAGACAGAGATGGAAGAATGAATAAAAAGGCGTGCATATGACAAAAAAGATTTAGTCGAGTAAAGCAAAGAGAAGCAGGAGTGCATAGAGACACTGACTGGAACACAGATGATCCTCCACGGTCCCAAATATTGAAAAACACGCCCCCAGACTCATACATTTACCCTGAGTCTCTGTGGACTGCGTGAACCAGCCAAACATCCCTTTCTTCTTCTCAGTGAGGTCAGCCAGCGTGACCCCTTTGTATCACCAATATGCAGTTCACACAGCCAGACAGCGGGGGAAGCAGTGAGTCAGTCAACACATTTAATCAGAGAGAAAAGAAAGAGATTTGCACTAAGACCTACTGACGAAAACATTTCCAGCATAGGATGGAACCAGTGCTTATTTGATGTGTTAAATACAGTGATCACATTTTATTTGTAAAACACTGCGATGCCCATTTATTAAACGTTTAATTTCTTTAATTCCAATTCTAAACAAAAATACTTTTACCGTAATGTGTCTGATGTGAATGCAGACACTGAAAGCAAATGATTGACATACAGTATTTGTTTGTTTGTTCTTTTTTTTTTTTTTTTAGATATCACTACCATTTGGACTGAAATGTTATCTTGTTGAATGGTAAAGAAGAAACGGGACAGAAGAAACCATAGGGAAGAATGCAGGTGTAAAGGAAGAGACAGGATACAAGCGAGGACACCACAGGTATCAGGATAGGAAGGAAAAATGGTTAATGACAGAGGTGGGTAGTAAAGTGGGTAGATACATTTACTCTGTTACATTTACTTGAGTATGTTTCTGTAGAATAAAATACTTCTATTATTCTTTCTTTAACTGCATCCAGCTGGTGTCAGCACCATGGACAGCTCAACAACTCTTCACAGGGATGTACAGTAGATAGAGATGGTCATCTGAACCCATTAAACCCAGAAGTTTATTTATACTGTGATTGATTATAATGTTTAGGGACTGTGTTGTCTTTGTTTTCCTTACAAGAAAACTGTCAAACAAAAACAATATATATAATGTAATTGAACTTACGATTGCGCTTGCCCTCCTCATCTCCGTCCTCCTCATTCTCTGGGTCGATGTCTTCGGCCTGAGTGATCCAGTCCAAGTAGCCCTTCAGGTCTTCCTCCAACTGCTGCTTCTCACGTAACTTCTGAAAGTCGCCCCGTGCCTTGGCCTTTTCTCTCTCCTTGGAGAATTCCCTTGACATGGACAAAAAAAATCAAGATCAATGACGCCACGATCACAAGCAGAACTAAGACGTACAATACATGGACAGATAATGTCACCTTACCCACTCAGTACACCCAAGACCAAGTTCAGAACAAAGAAGGATCCAAAGATGACCAAACTGACAAAGTAAACCCAAGGTAACTCAAAGCCCATGGCATCATTCATCTGTAAAACAAGAAAAAAAAGAAAATGTAATGTAACTGTTATTCCACCAAGAGACAGTCTGCTGTCTGCCACTCTGAAGCTTCATTCACCTTCCGTATTAAATGTCAAGTATGAGGTGAACTTCTCCTTCATCTAAGATTTATCAAATTATCACTAGCACTAGCATTAGCATTAAATCGTCATGGTTACACATACAGCACATGCTCTAGACCAGTAAAGAGTGTGTAAGTGGGAGAGAGAACAAGGGCAAAAGGAAGGGAGGGGAGGAGGAGAGATAATTTTATTTGATAGATAAGGGTCTCTGTCAATGAGTGAGCGTGGGAGGGTGGACTGTGTTGAAAACTCAGCTGTGGTGAAAAGTGTTTTTGGTTAATAAAACAGATCCTTTGATTCCTGCTAATGAGAAGAGAAGTGTTAGCAACGAGAAAAGGCTTGAGCATAAAACAAATAAAGAACAGGGAATAAAGTGGTGTGTTATCCAGGACATCCATAGAGTATAGCTTAAACCAGGGGGCCCCAATAGGGAGATCTGGATCTACCAGTAGATCTCCAAAGGAGTGCTGGTAGATCCTCAGCAACAACAAAAACAATAGTAAATAAAACTAGAGATGTGATTCTGCTAATCAATGGGCTTAAGTGGGAATCATATAGGTATTGAGTAAGACAAAAAAATACTGTCCGTAGTCTATGATATTCTCTTATACACGGAGGCAGATTACCCAGTAGAGGACATCAGTCCAACCCTCCATGGTTATGCACTGGAACACAGTCAGCATGGCAAACAGGAAATTGTCAAAGTTGGTGATTCCATTGTTAGGGCCCTGCCATCCTTCCCTGCAGACTGTAGTGTTGAGTAGACAACGACGACCGTGCCCCGATACTGCGCATGGTGTTGGCTCATCCTCGGCAAGAGCACCTGGAAGACAGATAATATAGAGAGAGACAGAGACAGAGACAGAGACAGAGACAGAGAGAGAGTCAGCTAAGGTGAAGGAAAAGGTTTACAGGACAGTTGTGAGACAAGCCATAATGGATGGATTAGAGACACTAGGAATAGGTAGAAGACAGGAGACACAGCTGGAGGTAGAGGAGTTAAAGGTGCTGAGGTTCTCTTTAGGAGAGACAAGGATGGACAGGGTCAGGAATAAGGGGGTGATTAGAGGGACAACACAGACAGGAAGCTTCGCAGAAAAAATTAGAGAAGCCAGATTTAGATGGTTTGGACATATTTAGAGGAGGGACAGTGGATACATTGGTAGAAGAATGATCCTAGAGATGGAGCTACCAGGTAGGAGACAATGATTGATGGATACAGTAAGGGAGGACATGGAGGTAGTTGGAGTCAGAGCAGAAGATACTAAAAAAACACTAGCTCTAAAAACCTCAATAGTTTCATTATCATAAAACCCTGAAATCACCATTAAAATATATTAGATAAATTAAGCAGACAAGTGGGTTAACAAGAAGACACTTTTCTCTGTAGGCCTTGGTGAGAAATTGACTGTCTGGAAAATGTAAAAGTTGTGACCAAGCTTAGAAAATCTATGTCTTCTAAGTTTGAATAGAAGACAAGGCACAACCATTGAGCCTTGTGTTGTCTAGCTTATTTTCTCCATCAGAGTGGGTGTTTTTCTTCTGTATTCTTCTAGAAGAATAGTCTTGAAACTAAAATTTGTTGAATAGACCAGCTGTGAAGTCTTCTGTGACAACCTTAGGTTAAAGTTTAAGCATGTTTACATAAGAGGCTGATATAAGTCATTTAATCACAGCGTTTAATCCACCATCTGTTGATGCTTTTCACAGCTCGACATCACACAGACTACACATTAATTCTTATGGATTTAATCCTACATTATCGTGAGCTGTGTACGACTGATGAACCAGCTGGAGGTTTACTTTCTCTCTCTGAATCTCTCTCTCTCTCTTATACAAAAACAATTACCTGTTTTAAGCACATAGCATGTAGCATGCATTTTCCCAATAAAGAGTTCCAGGCCAATGATGGCATAGATGATGATTACGAAGAGGACCAGCAAAGCGATGTGAAGCAGAGGAACCATGGCTTTGATAATAGAGTTTAAAACCACCTGTAGACCTGCATGGAGATAAGCAGAAGAAGACAAGACAACACTTATTCTACCAGAAAGGACATTACAACATATGCATATTTTCCTTTTTATTATTAATTGTCTGACTGATATAAGATAAGAAAAAAGCAACATAAGAGTTCAGCCCAAATGAATCAAATACTACTACTGGTTCTTCTTTCAATAGCATGATATGTTATGGATAATTTTGAGTTTCTGTACTAGATATTTTTACATAATTTAGATTATTCCTATTTTAGCCTGCACTGCAACAACCAACTGCACGAATCCTGATGTACGGTAGGAAAATAACATGAAAAATAATATATAGATTAATTCATCAAGTTCCTCTCCTCCCTAAACCTGGCATTTGATGTGTTGCTATGGCAACAAGAAGACCACACACAGACATATTCGCATACACACTTCAGCAATATTTTGTTTTAGGTCTAATGTGAATTAAATAAACCCTAAAGAAAACTCTTCAGTCCACTCCAATTGATATGTGTTTCAGACACAGGCTTGAAATAACTTACTGGGAACTCCAGACACCAGACGGAGAGGTCGCAGAACACGAAAGGCTCGAAGGGCCTTGACATCAAACCCACCAGGCTTTCCCCCAGACTGTCCACCAGAATCAGCATCTTTGGTTATCATTTCTAGAATAACACTGAACAACCTGTAGTTGGATAAAAACGGGAAAAGAAGAACTAGAATGTGGAAAAAAAAAAGAGAGAGTCGTGATGGCGATGTCATAAGAGAAGCCAGAAAAATTAAGATCCTTGCATCTGCTTTCTGGTCTGTATTTGCTGCTGCAGGATCAGATGTTGTTTCATATATGGTTTATGTGCATATCCTTTATGTCTGTGCATATTTACCTTCACACAACTCATCACAGTGTACATCCCACAGCTGCCAGCTGTTCTACTGATGAGCCCAGTGAACACAGGCTGAAGGCTGTATGTGAGTGTCGACCATCTGTATCTGGCCACATATGGTCCACTTTATATGTTTGAGTGATTTTATGGTGATTCATACAAACTCACCCAACAATGACGATGATGAAGTCCAGCAGATTCCAGCCATTTCTGACATAGGAGTTTTGGTGCATGACCAGGCCATAGGCAATAATCTTCAGAAATGTCTCTATGGTAAAAATAATGAGGAAGGCATATTCCACTGTTTCCTGTAAATATAGAAAAAACAAAACACATAAAATAGTGGGGTTTTTTTAAATGTCACAGAAGAATTATTATTGACATAAGTAGGGATGTCTGATAATATCGCCAATTGACATTATCCACCCACTGGCATGTGCTGTCACATCCTCCAATAATGAAACCTGATAACTCAATGTCATAAAATGATGTGTGGACAAAAATATGTTATTCTGGGAACAAACAGCTGTATATAAACGTGAGAATCTTGTTGGAAAGTGGACTGCTGGAGCTACCAGGTAGGAGACGAACAGGAAGACCAAAGGCATATCAGTTGTTGGCACTAAGTTAATATCAGTTTATTTTAGACATGGCTAAATATACTGAAAAATCTACTTTACAGCAGCCATGCCAGAGGATAATATCACACATTTGATTGTGGGTAATTTAAAAATATTTTTTGTTGTTGTTAAAGTGTCACTTTCTCACTTCCACTTTGTTTTGTTCAAATTGTCTCCCTGATCTTTTTCTTTCCTACTTTTCTCTTTTCCTTCCATGGTACCAAAGATTAGTGAGTCAGCACAGTTTAAAGCCCATTAGGCAATGCTCTTCTCTTGCTGATACAGAGTTGACAAACAGCCATAGTAAACTTTGTTGGCCTGAAGGGCCAGACTCTCACAGACATGCTCATTGAACAACACTCGCACAGTCACGCACCAGATTTCACACCTGCACACATGGGCAGAGAGACCTGCACTTGTACACACACTCACGCTGACTAGGAAACAGCCAACCAGACAGAGAGTTTCACACAACATGTACTTTCCTTTCTCTACGGCTTGGGGTGAAAAAGGAAGAAAAGGAAACAAGAGAACATTGAACAATGAAACTCAAAGTGGAGCTGAGCATGGGCTAAAATTAGCACAGAGCTTTGTTGAGCTGCCCACCAGCAACAGCAGAGAAGTAAATGGTTAAATAGTACATTTTGACAATCCCTGTTTTTGACTATTTTTCTTTTGGACAAAAATGTTACTTTGTGTTGAAGATACATTGCACTAATGTAGTGTGTCATGTTGCATGACACTGGTAATGATATTTTTGACCAACTTGAGAGAACAAATCGTGCCTTCAGGGGTGAGTTGTGTCGCCCTCTGGCTGCTTTTACTGCACTTTACACTCGGACAACTGTCTTATAGGGGCCAACGTTTTTTTCTCGTATTGACAGTTGAATGAATGTTCTCATCAAATGCATCAGTGTGCGTTATGTAATAAATTCTGAGCGTTCTTTGACGTTTCGACGTACTTTCCATTTTGTACAATAATTCTTTTGTACAAAGCCAATGGCCTTCATTTATATTTTCACTGAAAGCTGTTTTTCTCATCTTCACTTTTATCTTCAACTGAGTGATGAAATATCTACATGATTCATCGGCTGTTATTGCATTACCGAAGGAAAAAAGGTTTTCTGTGACCTTCCAAAATACCGTCCAATTCTAAGAAAAAAGAGAAAGCTCATGTAAAGCACGTCCCAGTTCACTGCTGTTTCATCTGTGCTGCAGGTTTTTTTTCCAAATATTTCATCAAACTCATCAAACTTTTACTAACCTAATTTCTCAACAGTGGCTGTGTATTTGTGTTTTTTAATTGGTAACCAGTATTAGCCGAGCCTTGTGCCACTACAGTAGCTGAGCAATGACCCGACCGGGTCGACAGGCAATATGACTCAGAGCTGCTTCACACCGATAAGAGCCTCTGAAAACACACATGAACACACCTGCCTCCGTGCAATTTAACATTCTTTCTCTGACCTTCTCTTGTTTACACTGGTCCATAATGTCCACTCTTCTGCTTGAACAGATGACAGTGTGTGTGTGCAAGTGCTCCTGTGTGTGTGTGTTTGTGATGTTCGTTAGTGCATGCACACTTGTAATCAACCGTATTCAGGTTGAAATGTGGGGGCAAGGCTGGGTCTGAGGAACAAAGACAACTGTAGGACAATGGAGACAACAAACAGTGAAGTCAGAGGACCTCAAAAAACAAACACTTTTTTATATATATATATAAAGAAGGACAGTGACTTTCAAATGCTGGTTCGTGATTCACTAAAAGGCCAGGAGACCACAGTAAAAAGCATGAAACAAACTTGCACTTCATGTTTCAGGGTTTTAATGTGCATAACAGAGCTCTGACCCCCTGTCCTGACCGGTGACAACACAAACCAAAACATGTCTTTTATTTAAACGTATGTTGCCACTGACAGTAAGTTTGGATTAACAAACTTACTGGTTAGTGCTTTGTGCAGAAATGCATGCTGACAAAAATACACAAAACAAAATTATGATTCTGTTCTTTGTGTTATTCAAATGAATTAGATATGATCATTGAATACAGGAAATTTAACAAACCCTCTCTTTTCATTGTTCCTGATCTGCACCTGCATGCCTGGATTTGACATGTTTACAAACCGCTTAAAGACATTAGTTCAGAGAACAGGTGAACCAGTGAATACAATGCTTTTCACAGCAGCAGTTTGGCAGGTGTAGTCCAGCTACACGATCAAATTAGTGAAATTACAGGTAAACTCTGCCATAAAGAAATCTTAATGGTATCTGAAGGGATCATATTTAAAAAGAATGTGTTGCAAGAGTCTGAGTAAAAAGAGTAGGAGTGAATGACAGCAGGACAGAGAGATAGAGATAATTAGGATTGAAAGAAGAAAAGTATGAGACAGTCTTTCTACTTTTCTTTACCAGAAATAATGGAAGAGTCTGTGAGTGAAGTGAGAAGATGGGAAATGGGAAGGATTGAGAACAGTGACCTCTGGTAATCTGGTTGTGAACCTTATAATCTAATTAAAAAAGAGTATTTGGGAAAAAAATATTAATTTAAAAGTCAATTGAACATGTTGCAAATACACATTTAGAAGTCTAACAAAGATTCCAAATAAATAAATAATAAATTTCCCAGTAACATAATAATGTGTTGCCAGAGTTGGTGAACTTTCGTACACTGTTCCAGTCTTCACACTTTTATTGTAAGATTTTTCTGTAAGTGAAACTGGTAGCAGCAGTGTTGAGTTGGCTGGTCTCTCTTAGCGCCACATTATGGTGTGTGAACGTTTGCAGTTAAAACGACAAGTTGCACATGACCAATAGGGGAAAAGAACGGCTAAGAAATCACAGTCACAAAATGTTCTACAGTCTCAACCTAAAAGCTTAGCCCTGTGATTGCTGCTGTTTTGTTTGTTTGGTGAAAACAAAACCCACCAGTTGTTATTCCTACCAACAATGGTCTCCCATCAACACAAACAGAACACTAACAAAGACAAACATCCAGTGCGACAGAATCTATTCCTCCTTTAGGCTAAACACAATATAAATCAGAACAATCCTAACCATCTGCTGCCATGTTGGAGACACTGATGTTGTTTTTTGTAATATAGTCCGAGTGTATTTGTAACATTCTGAGCATTTCTTCAGCATCCTCTTCATCGTTAACCTGCAGTGGTGTGGGTGGCCACAGACCTCTCAGGTTTTCATGTTCAGGGTTGACAGTAAAGGAAAGTCTAAAGAAATATTTCTGTTGACTGGAAGGCAGCTTAAGTCATGGAGACAGAGTCTCTGAAGCTCATTAAACAGCACAGATGACAGTGAGTGTGCATCTTAGTCAGCAGTGGCAGGAGCCCACTGATTAACTTGAATGCCATGTTGCCTTTTATGGATTATATCTGACATCTGAGCACGAATGTCTGTCAGTCTCTCAGGTGTGATTGCTACAGAGGTAAGTTCTGGTTGGATGGACTGTGTAGGCGTCTCCAGGCACTGACTGCTATTCTGGTCCATATGAAAAGCTGTGTGACTAAGTCATCTGCTTCCAGCACTGAACCTCCAATATGTGACAGTTATCAGTATGAAATATTAGACAAATACTAACGTTAATGTATTAACAAAAGCTGAGCATTCACCTGGTGTGACAGTGTTTGTTTTCATCTGTCACAGTATTATTCGACTAACAGGTAGTGACAAATAATTCTCTGTGCATAATCTTGGTCACATGATGTAAACAGGAAGTACATGCTGCATTTATGCAAAATATAAGCCTCTTCTGTGAATAAATATTTTGTTTGTTTTTTCATACTGACATTTAAAACATCTCACTCAGGCCCGTCTGTCTCACTTCCTGTCTGTTTCTCCAGGGTTAATTAGTTTCATTACATTGACCTGTTTCCTGTGGTTCCCCCTTAATCAGCCTCACTCCGCTTACCCGTTGCCCTGGGTTGGCAACAATGACTGTTGACATTGTAACAGTGATTTCAACAAAAAAAAACAGACAATTAGTGGATTGTGTGTGGATTGTGGACTGAGGTGCTCTGATGATAGCACTGTCCCGACCCACATACCTTCCAGTGGGGTCACTACTCATAGGAAGGATGACAGTATAGAGCAGTGTGATTTGGGTGGCGATGACTGCCCCTGTGACCCAGTAATGGATAAGCAGACGCCCACCAGGCCCCCGGTTCGAACCTCCCTACTGCTCCCCAGGGGCCGGCTCAGCCAGCACTGCTCACTACGGAGATAGGTTAAATGCAGAGGCATAATTTCCCGACGTATACTCCTGATTAATAGAGTTTTAAAAAAAAAAGTGTGAAGAGCTGCCACCAGCCAACTTTACGAGCCCAGGACGGGAGCAAGGACTCAACAACTGTCAACTGCCCCTACTAAAGACTATGACACTTGAACTCTATATATCTGAACGATTTATTTTCACTTTTTTCTATGTATTTGTGTACTTGCATGTTTTGGGCAACATCTACTGCACGTCTGTGGAGTGGATCCCACACCTGTCTTTCTTGCTACAAGGGTTTTTTCCAGTAGGTTTCCCTTACACTGGCTAACAGTCTAAGGACAGAGGTGTTACCAACCCTGTAAAGCCCTGTGAGACAGGCTGTGTTTTGTTAAAGTGGGCGATATAAATAAAATTTAATTTAATTTGATTGATTCAAGAGTGAAACCTGCAACATGTAAACATATAATATGTTTCACACCATCATATGTCCATATTATACACCAAAACCTTTAACATTTCACCACTACTGATCTGAGTACATATTTAATTTGAGTCCGTTAAGAAACAAATGTTGGGCTGTTTGAGGATCTCATAGAAAACACACCTTTTATGAAACTCAACAGCTAATTTCATATTTATCAGAGCTACGTATGACTCTGAGGATGATTCTGAGTCAGAGGCTCAGCTTGTGCCCAGACCCTCCGTCTGTTCTGCCAGCACATTCATGGGCAGATTAACTTTCACCTTTGCCACCGATCAGCTTGTGTGTGTGTGTGTGTGTGTGTGTGTATGCTCAGTGCATGTACGTCTAAATGGGTGTAGATCGCCAAATCCTAAGCAAGCCAACCCCAAAATCAGGCCAATCAGCTCCTTTCAGTTTGTGGTCCTTATGGTCCTTATGACATTTACAGGGGCCTAAAAGACGTGATGTCTTTGCAGATGTGTTGCTGCACAGACTGAGCGTGACAGCTGCTGGTGTCCCACCAGGGATACTTCTTGAAATGTATTAGTTAAATGTAAAATAAATACTATAAATTGTATAGCTCTTTTCTCTTTATTTATTCACGTATAATTCATTACAGAAGAGCCAGCTAAAAGAAAAAAATAATAGAATAGAATAAATGCTAACTACAGAAAACTGACATCATGTGACTCTTCTGGTCGGCATCCATAAATCAATGCCCTTAGAACAGTTAAATAAAGTCAAGTTTCACACTGACTATGTCCATCACTGTTTCATTCTTACGTCCTGCCTCCATTCTTTTAATTTAAAGAAAGAATTTAATTTTTTTTTTAATTGTTTTTGCTGTTTATACACTTTGCCCTTATTTTTGGGTTTCCTTATTGTACCTTTTACTCCTTTTTCTTTCATTGAATTCTTCAAATCTTAACTTCCTCTGTCTTGGTTTTCCATCTTGTGTATTTATTTCTTAGTTTGTTTGGGGTTTTGTTTCTTATCTACTTTTTTCTCCTTCCTCCATATCCCCCCACCTCTCTCCCTCTCTCTCCACCTCTCTCTGCCTTTAACAGGCTGCTCTGTGGATACTCCACAAGTCTCCATGGCCACAGTTGTCAAGGCAGCAGGCTGTGCTGTATGTAAAATAAGATGCAGGAGATACATATTAAAAATGAAAGAAAAAAATACTAAAAGAAATGAAAAATACACTTGGTATCCAGTAATGCCATTACAGCAATGCTAATAAAGAAAACTCTTTAACTAATAGATTAACTTTTTAAAATGTGTCACCTACCCTCTGGCTGTCAAATATGAACCCTTGTCACACTTCAGGAAAGACTGTCCATTTTTTTTTAATTGCTTAGTTTTAACTGTTAGGTAAAAAAGGCCAATAAGGACATGAGAACAAGTATTCGCCAGTGAAAGGATAATGATTTTCCAAGAACAACAAATATTTCCAATAAATGATACAATTAGAGAGTTGTTAATTCTTAGTCCTGGAATTGTTCTGCTTTCTACAGACTATTTTTAAAAATTAGAGGTGAAAACCTTCTGTGGCTTTCCAGGGTTTAATATAGTCTAATTTAGAGAAACTGGTAAAGTACAAGATGTACTTCAGCAGAGGTAAAAAAAATAAAAAACAGGTGAAGAAAAAACAGTGCTATTTGTAAAAAAGGAGAAAATACAGGCAGGTGGCAGTACTCCTGCAAATTTGCTGGCCATAATGGGTCCCCAAATTGGACACAGAGGCCAAATCAAGAGCAGAAAGATGGACCATTTGTTTTAACAAGGTTAATATATAAAAGCCCTATAAAAGTCATGTATGGAACTTAAAATGCTAAATTTCTAATAGCCTTCATGACATCATCTACTGCGGGAAACACAGGTATTGCAGGGAAAAGGCAGAAATATAATAAGTGGCATGGTTCTATAAACTGCTGATTGTCATCAGTGTGCACCACATTCAGACAATGCACGTGGATATGAATGTGAGTTGCGGAATGACAGATTCTAAATTTAACTAATGCTAATGAAGAAGAGTTACAGTGCTGAAAGCAAGGAAATGACTCCTAATGAGGGGACTGCTGTGTAATAAACCCACAACAATAAGACACACACACAGAAATGCTCACACACAGAAAGGAGAGACATATCTATAGAGGAACATAGTAATAATAAATTTATTTTACTTTTTGACCAATGGTTTGATTCTGTTACTATGTTTTTAAATTAGAAATAGCAGCCAAAAATATAACAAAGCTTTCTTCCTCTGTGTTAGACTTTTAATATTATCTAAACCCACTGACCTCACACACCTCATACCTACAGATACATCCTTCCTTACAAAGACCCCCACCCACACCTACTGAATGGAGTTCCAGCAGCTGAGTGACTGAGATGTAAGTTTTACTGTATATTGCTTTTTCAATGCATGCCTGTATATACAGACTGCCCTGAAGGCTGACATCATGCTGGGTCACCTCACCACCAGTCGCGTCCTGCCTACACTGTACAGTAGTCTGACCATCAATACAACCAATTGATCTCTCCTTTCTCTTTCATTATCTCTTAGTAGTCTTTCAGGGGATAGAAAAAACAGAAAATCCAAACTTAGTGAATAGACACAGAACTAAAGAGTGTCAATCATTCATTCGTCTTCATCCTCTTACTCCCTAACCGGGCCGCAGGGCCATCAGTCTCCACCACTGCAACCCAAATCACACTGTGAACCTCCAACCACTATGTAATAAAACTATTATAAATTTGATGCAATTATTCTCTCTTTGTTTGTCAATAAGTGACAGACGAATCGATTAACTCTTCTGCTAGGTGACAGCGGGGGGTTATTAAAACATAAAATATATAATCTGAACAGATCTTTGTGAGTGTCTTTCTTCAATTCCTGACAGTACACCAGCTTCTTCAACTAAACAGGATTTTCAGTAAATTGAAACAATAAGGTAATGATGTTTAATACACAGCTCACTTTCTAGTGCAGACCCAGGCCTGGGGTTGGATATGGTCTATTGGCCAAACTCTAAATGATCCTATTTATTCTATTATTATCATTTTGCTTTTTTTTCCTGCAATCCAATTCCACAATTAACTGTGCAGAAAAGAGTTGATGCATATTAGAATTGTAGTCTTTTCTCATGGCAAAGGGATTATTGGGCAACAGGACATTAAGTTTTCTTGTGGAAAATCTTTCAAATTTCGCCCTAGCCCTTATCGACTTGGCACACTAAAAAGGCAGCAGTAAGATATTATTGTCCTGATATTAGCATATTATACTACATTATTTTCCTCCAATAAAAAAACCCAATCACACAAAGATGGGGTTTCGCTAATTAATCTGTTCCCTCAAAATCCCTGTGGGGAATAGACAACTGTAAATTAAAGTAAAAGTCACAACTTGGCAGCATTGCACCTCATTTAATTATTCTCATACTATTCAGTGTTTTTTGAGATAAACAAATAAATATAACCACATGTATGACGATACCAGTTTATATCGAAGTCGGAAGTGTTTGGGCATTATTGCATATAGGATTTTGGGCTTAATATTGCATATCCTATGTTAGTTAATGTCAGACATGATTGGTTGTTATTTAATTTCTTTTGTGTAAATGAACGTAGACAGTACATGGATTTCACCCACAAGTTCACAAGCACAGAAACACGCACAAAAAGAAGAAAAACATCCCTTTGACAATGCCTTTCTCTCTGACCCCATGAACACACACACGCACACACACACACACACACACACACACACACACACACACACACTGCGTACACTCTTCACACACACATTAGACTGAATGAACTCACAGCTGTGTTGGTGTTATGGATGAGTCTGCCTACCCAGCAGCAGTCGGCTTTCATGACTGCTGTTACACAACCAGAGTAACATCTTTCTGAATCACAGTGAATCACAGCTGCGATAAAAGAATGTCATTGTATTTCTATGGTAAAGTTCCTTCTTCTGAGATGTTCATGGCATGAGTGGATTTAAGTGCTTCAAGATTGCACCAAAAAAAAACTAAGAAAGGGAGCAGGGTTTACAACAGAACATTCTGTGGTTTTGTTAGTATGCCGTTTAACTCCGAGCCTACATGAGCCGCAGAGATCATGTGAAACCTCACTCATTAAATGCCAAATAAATAGAGATCTGGAGAGCAGGCAGGACAGTGGAGTACATTCACTATATATTCATCAAAAATGTTTACGTTCTTTCATATTTTCCAAGAAAATACGAGTTTCTAGGAAACACTTAGTCAAAAACAGTTTTATTTCTAACATGGGGAATCTACAGTTCACTACAATCACCAAAAACCACAACCAATTTGTCTTATTAATATGTAAACATATAAAATTTAATAATTTATGTAAATATGTTATGAACAGTTAAAATGTCAAAACTTTATTTCAGTCAATAATCATGACCTCATTTGTTGCCAAGTCAGAAATCAACAACAAATGATCAAGGTATGCCATAAAATAGACTTTGATGAACATTTTCATGAACTGAATGACACCTTTTCACCGTGTTTCCATTTCTAGATAGCATTTGCCATGTTCACATATAAATATTTTATAATCATTTATAAAAAATTCTGAAACAAAATATATATTTTAAGATGGGAAGATTTTGATGTCTTAAGATTTACTCACTATGCAGTAATGGAGTCATTAAGCCAATCACACACAACCAGACACACACATGCAAAGGCCCAGCAGTCACACCGCAGAATCATACAGCTGGACTTTTATGAGATTATAAGATGATCAGCAGTGTGTGTTAGTCAGCCAGACAGGTTGTCATAAGTCCTGGGTAAATTACTAACCAGCTTAACAAGACATAAATCATTCACCAGTGTGTACAGAGAGGGGGAGATGAAGGATGTCAAAGGGGGGAGGTGGGGTCTAATGAAGACAAGGAGAAGACTCTAGCAATAGAAAGACGGATGGATGGAATCTCCCACCAATCCTACATCAATCCTCCACCCGCTCGCTTTCATTCTCTCTGACCTCCACTCATTCGCATTTTCACTAATCCACTGCCCTACTTAATCCCTCAACCTGATCTCACACACCAATACAGTTCATGCACAACAGACACACGCAGATACAGGCAACTGTGAATACTCTAAAAAAAACTTTCTCTCTTAAACCCTGTGTTTCTCGCATCAAATCAAAATTCATCCACATGTCAACAGCAAAGGTTTATAGGCTCTTAACAGGCAACAAACAGCTGAACCTCAGGCATTAGTAATTAGCAGATGAATTCAGACTCACTGCAAGAGTCTGAATTCAACATGTGCACTATTTATTGTATTTGATCTGATTATACTTTAAAATATTTAGACTGTGTAGGTAAAAAAGCAATACTGTTTTTTAAAAATCTGATCAAATAGATCTTCTTTTATAAAGCAATCTTAAACATTAAAATTTCCCTTATTCACATTCATGTATAACTCATTCATTATTATTTTATTGTCTGATGATAACATGTTATCCACTGTAAAATGGTAATTTAATTGTAATGGGACCTCACACAGAAATTAAACAGACAGCACAGAACGCCTCTGTGTCCACTCATTCATATTCACCCGTATTGTTTGCATGCATCGACATAACAATGAAAACTGACACGTGTATCCCAATGTTTACAGGAAATCCCTCTGTGGCATCATTCACACTGGTGCAAAGGTGTTGTGACTCGCCATTGTGTGTAAACGGGCTGATGACAAATGCGCAGCGACACAGGCAGCAGCAGCAGCTCATTGGCGCGTGAAAATATCAACATCAGCGGCATAACAAGTATTTAATCATTTTTTAACTGTTTCATTTGCTCATTTACACACAATTTATGAATATTTGTTAATTTATTTATCAATCCAATTGGTAAGAACCATCACTCAGACGATAATCCATTCAAAAAAAGCCTTCTCTGTCAGTTCTGTACAATACTATAGGGTATTTTTTTTTTATTTTCCAGCACTACTCACCAGTTCTTGATTGGTAGAGTTGGAGTCGTCTCCAGGGAAAGGGATGTAGATGGCTAAGGCCACACAGTTGGCAAAAATTGACATCAATATAAAGATATCAAATGGTCTGGACACATGGAGTTAGGAAAAGGTAGAAGCAAATGAAGGTATTGGATATTCTATGTGACTATGTTAACTAAAAGGTGATGCAAACACTGTCAGAGAGAAGGTTGTTTTCTTCAATCTGGACACCAATCTCAGCAGAGGACTTTGACAAGCTGAAATAATTTACCGTAGTTCCTTTTGGGGGAAAAGCATCATTACTAAGAACCACTGGAGGAAAATGCATTCATGACATAATGTCAGGATGTTTTCCAGGTTTTTACAGGAGGTTGGATGATTTAAGATTAGGAATTTAAGGCTGCTTCACTTCTTTCTGTTGATCCAAGATTAACCACGGGAATTTCAGAATTCAGAAACCGTTTTAATGTCAATTGACACACATACATGTGGATGACTTGCACATCATAATACCAAAATAAGCATGGCACCCCTTATGAAATTTGTGACTAGATTCCTAGAAGCAATGGTGTATTGATTCTGTGGCAAATTACATCTGGTTTCGGGGCTGCAGCAGGCTTGAAGCTGTTGATATAAAGTGACTAAAATTAGTGGTCTAAAAGTAGTCTGCTAATACTAATTTTACTCAACTTCACACAGACATAGTATCTACCTACACCCTCATTTAAAAGTGTTAGATAGATATTATAGGTGTTTAACGTCTATAGAAAATGCTACCCCCTTTAAAACGGAGGGCAGGAAAAGATTATGGGTCATCAAAAATGATGGCTCCTGAAGGGACTTCAGTCAGCGCACCCGTCGTGATCGGGGCATGACATGAAGGGCCTCATCCTGGTTATTAGCCCCAGGCCTTGGATAGTGTTAATCCGGCCCTGGCAAAACCAATGTCATTTTTGGCAAATCAAAAATATCCTAAAGCAACTAAAAAAAACAAATAAATTTGGTGTTGCCTAGTTTTGGTGGTATTTGGTGTTGGTGTTGATGTTCTGTCTCTGGATAAAGGATACTTCCACTCCACCAGACTGATGCAGGCCCTGCGGATGGGGTTGTTGAGGGTGAGGCAGAACAGAGCTCTGGGTGGTCGGCTGTTGGTGGATCCTCCTTGTTTTTTGCTTTTGGCGTACTGCTGTCTCTTCCGCTGGGCCAGTGAGCCTACAGGAGCCGGTCCAGTGGTACAAACTGAAGGCTGTGAACCTGTGTCCAGCTTTGCAGCGTCCCCTTGTGCTTGTCGTGCTGCGTTAATGGCAGCATGCCAAGCAAGGACTGGACTGACACCAGAGGCAGAGCCACTGTTGACCCCAAGGAGACCATAAGAAGAGCCCACTGGCTTCCCAGTACTGGCAGGAGCTTGGAGTGGACCTGGTGAATGAAGCTGGTGCAGATGGGTGTGGTTTTCTGTCCAGAGGCCTGAGGTGTGGATGGAGGGAGTTGTCCCTCTATTGCTGGCATACTGAGCCCCTGGAAAGAAGGGACATGTTTTTAAAAGGGTAGTAGGATATTTTGATCAGGAATCATCATCCTCATCGTTATCAATATCGGGTAGACATAAATTATAACTTATATAGTTGTACGGTTGGTTACCAGGCTACTTAACCAAGAATTCTTAAAAAACATGGAACTTATGATTGCAATATCTAAAGATAATATAATGAATATTGATGCAAAATTTGGTATATTTATGTATTATATTCTGAATTTCTAATCCAGCCTTGGTTAAATTCAAGTCCAATGTTATTAAATAAAATATTCTTAAAGCATGAGACATGAAGACATGAATTTTAAGCCCAGATCTGTGGAATATTGCAGCCCAGTTTTTACAGGTGTGTGCAGCCCATAACAATTTATCTTCAAATAAGGTCAATTTAAAACAGTCATTGTTACCATTGCAGCTGCTACAATTGTAACGGCAACCGTTTCTATGCACACAAAATATAAGAATATTATTGGAGAGAGGAGGTAATTGTAAGAATCTCCAACAGGAGAAAGAAAACTCTAATGGGCTAGTGGAAGAGGCTGTTGTGACAGCAGTGTAAGAGGGAGCAGGACAGTCCACATGAATGGGAGCAATCGTGTGAGAGGGTCATTAAAATCAATGCAAAACTGGAGTGGAAAAAAAGACTGTGTCCTTGACACAGTCACTTCAGTTTACAAAATCTCTGCAGCTGCATGGAAACAGGGAAACACCAAGCAACGCAACAACCTAAAGATGGAATTCTAAACAAATAGATTTCTTATTCTATTCACTTTTATTTCATTAATTCAAACTGACACTCTTTGACATATTATTGTATCTCTTCACTGGGGTTTACTCATACTTTAGTGGTTAATTTAGGATTTCCTTTCCTTCTTTAGCTTTCTATTTTCACATTGGCATGCTTTACTCTGAGTCATTTTGATGGCCTAGAATTCCCCAATAATATTGTATTGCATTTCCTAAAAATGGGAAAGACTTTCTGAAGTCACATATGACCTATTCCTGCCTCATGAGGATTAACTATCCTTATCTTATGATTACTCTTTTATTGTTGCCATGACAACTTCTCATGTGACAGTTATAAGGCTTACAGCAGAGGTGCCCAATAAGTAAATCGAGATCTGCCAGTGGATTGCAAAGTGAGGGTTGGTAGATCATGATCTTACATTTACCTCTCTCCAATAATATTTTTATATTTTGTGTGCATAGAAATGGGATACACACACACACACACACACACACACACATACATATATATATATATATATATATATATAGTCAATATTATCAATATAGGTAGATCACTTTGGTCAATTTAAGAGTAGCTCTGAAGCCAAAAAACTGTGGACATCCCTGGTTTAGAGCATTAGTGCAATCACCAATCATTGGTCTGTGTATTTTATTTTTTAAGTAGATTTTAATGTAACTGCATTAAAGCCCTCAATCATGTCGATAGTGATTAGATGTGGTTTGACGAGACATGGGACCTTGGTACATGATACAGTCAGCATGTCGTAATGGTTCTGACAGGAACCAGAAATTCTCCTGAACTTCTCCTGGACTTTGGACAAAACGTCAACTTTGTCGATTTCTGAACAGGGACCAACAACTTGTTGTTTTAGTCTTGAACTAGAACTTGACTGACGCCATCGCTGCAAATTTCCACGGTAGCACTGATCAGAAGCAGTTGTCACGTGGTCAGGAGATTATTTAGCAATTGTTAGAGCGTTGCTTTTTAATGGAATTTTAATGAAAATGTGCCAACTAGTTTCCTCATCATTCCTAACATATGTCACACATGCAACACGTGCCATCGATGAGCTATTCTGTATAATAATCAACTGTAGAAAAACATTTCCAATATATCTGTATTGTAATATAAATATATAATCTATCACGACGCGTGACAGATCAACATCCACAGAATAATCCAGGGAGCGGTCTCGTTCCTCCCTGCGCTCCATCTACCAACGGTTGTTACCTCCGGACTGTTCATCTGCTTCTTGCATCCTCGAATCCACATTGAAGGAGAAGAAAAGACGCGCTTCTACATCCGACTCATAGCAGGAAATAATAATTCCACAGGTGTCGACGCAGGGTTCGGAACCATCGATCCTTCACCTTGAATTGTAAACTATTTTACCGGTGCGAACCATGAGAGGAGCGCACAACATTTCTATCACATCCGGGTGTCTGTGCGCACTTTCGCCGTGGATGTTGAGAGGACGCGCCAGGCAGACACACCAGCAGTCACTCAGATTACTGTCATTTCTAAACTCTCAGCCAGGCTCTGGGAAGTGAAGGGGGAGGGAAACGGGATAGGGCGACACCTACCTGGGGAGAAGTCACTCACAGAGACTTCGTTATAGCAATGTGAGATTATTTTTTAAGGAAATTACGCAGATTTTAACGTACACAATCCTGGGGACACCTTTAAGACATCGAGAATAAACTTGCAGTGCCATGAGAAAAAAAGTTAATATTGACGAGAAATGTGGCCCTCATGCTCTGCCGTAGGTTTGTGCTCAAAACAAGGTCCCTACAAGATAACCAGGTTAAAACTGGTCAGAGGAAGCACAGAGACCACGTGTTGCTAATTTGTATCAGTTTAACAGTGTTATTCGTGTTTACATTAGGAACCATGTGAGAGAAACTCTAAATAAAGTCTGCAGTCCTCATCAAACTAAGGCTGGGGGGCTGGATGAGAACCGTTCGGCTTGTTAATCCGGCCAGCCAAACTTGTCAGAAAAATAACATTAATATATATTATCAATATGTTAATATATATCTGTCTTCCCTACACTGCCAGCATTTACCAAACTGATATCACTTTTGCAATTAAGCCCTTGACTTTTACATGACATTTATATTAATTTAGAAAAATCTGCCTGTCTGTCTAAATTAATATAAATGCTTACCTGGCCCCCATGTCAAATTTCAGTACTCACTGTGGACTGTGAGTCAAAATAATTGCCCACGCATGTTCTGTGTGGTCTGCTATACAAACAGAGATGAGCTAATGTAAAACTCAAATTCACAGTGGGCCAAAAATGCAAATTGTTCATGTTTTCTCTTCGCTTCAAATTTGTTTTTCATATGGAAACCAACCTTAGTTTTGCAGAGACATTAAATCTGGAATAAACAAAGCTTTATAATATAACACACCAGGAATCTGTAGTATTTGTTCCTTAATGTGTCTTTTTATCTGTACAATTACCAATTAATTTTTAATGTTTCTTTTCCGCAGGCCATCACAACATCAAGACTTAATAGTTACATACAGTATATGATTCAATTGTAATTGCAACAAAACAAATTAATCAGAATAATCGGTTATTCTTTGGCTTCCTCCTGTCAATGTTGCCTTGTCAGAATAAGGCAACACTTTTTCCTTTCAGTGTTGCCTTGGCAGAATTAACACCACCTCCCCCATTAAAAATCCCTACTGTTAAGACCTACAATTCACTCAGGCCCCTCAACTTACCCCTCAGGGGTCTTCCCCTAATGATGCATCGCATTATGTCACCTGACTCCTCTCTGGATCCCCATAGCAGCAATGTCTGTCCTACCTTCACACCAGTCGGAGGGGAAGTGAGTTGTCAAGGCTGCAGCAGAAGGTTAGCAGGGAGAGGATTACCTGTGCCTGAATGAAGGATAAGACTTCCACTGTGGAACGTAATCCTTCCATCATAATCCCAGTGTTCCCACACTCTACAGGCAGGTGATATAGGCAGTCAACGCAAGATGAAAAAAATACCCTAATTCTACACTCTTGAAATCTAAAAAAGTTTGTTGTTAAACATTTCGAACCATTAGCGATCTTTAAAAAGTATTTGTTAGTAGACAGACAGACAGACAGACATAGATAGATAGTGTCGAATTGGTTTCACTCTATGCTATGTTAATATGTATGTATATATATATATATATATATATATATATATATAATTCGCAATTGATTCATTTTAACGACCATATGTGCTCAGGCCTGGTATTATACTCTAAAATTTGTCTTAATTTAAAGACTTTGAATTTTGTTTCAAAAGAAAGTCATTTAAACAATAAAACAGAGTTATAATAATTGAAGTATTATATTATTACAACCACATTGTGTTTGTTTGTTGCGTAAAATAGTTATTTTTCTTATTGACAGAAATCTCTACAGCTTAGCTTTTCTATACGTCATCTCCGGGAAAACAGGAAGTTCCAGGGGTGTTTGCTGAAACCGGGCCGTGTGGGAGCAACAATCGTATCCAAAATGGACAACGTAAATGCGGGACATATGATGAGCTTAGCAGCTCTAAAGAGACAAGACCCATATATAAACAAACTGCTAGACGTCACAGGCCAGGTGGCGCTCTATAATTTTAACTCAAAATCGAACGAATGGGTGAGTTTGTAAAAATGACACATACTAGACTGTGCTATTAATTGGTGTGCTAATGCTAACACCAGGAGAACATTAAACAGCAACTCGCAAAAACAGCAACAGTGTGTGACAACAATGCGACGTATCAATAATTATTATTGTGGACTTTAACAACTTTATTGTACCTGGCGCTTCAATTCATTTGCTATAAAACGTTGTTATTTGGTCCTAATTCGAGCCAATGTCATAGTGACGACTAATGTTATCGACAATTAATCTTAATTTCAGGAGAAGACGGAAATTGAGGGAACGCTGTTCGTGTACTCCAGGTAAAAATTAAAAAGAGACTATACATTTTTCTCACGACCTCCTACATAATACACATTTCTAAGATATCAAACAATATGTTTAATTAGGACACAAAGTGGCGGGGTCTTAAAAGTTGGTAAATTCTATTAAAACTTTGTGTTAAGAAAACTTTTTTATAACCCTTTCTTTAAAAAACTAAATAAGTTTGTCAAAGTATTTTAAACCCGTTCAATTATAATATTATGTGCTATTATCATGATTTATGTATAACAATATTTATGTGGTTCGCAATGTTTATAACACTGTTTTATAAAATAAAAGAAGAAATGTCAGACACCAGTATCAGGAAAGCAAGTGAGGAAAACTTGGGGGAAAAAAAAAAAAACATAAATCATTCACATATTTTTCTAAGGTCTGCCTTACCTCACCATGGCTTTACCATAATGAACCGACTGAGCACTGAGAACCTTGTGGAACCAATCAACAAAGACCTAGAGTTTCAACTACAAGATCCCTTCTTGCTCTATAGAAATGGCAACTGTGAGTATATTCCTTTTCTTAACACTATACTCGGGTTATCTTAAAATGAAAAAAATGAAGAATTGAAAAGAATATATTTGGGAAAATATTCTCATCAAACTTCACATTCACTTTTTGCTGGTTATATATTAAAAGAATCTAAGACCTACATTTTTTCATAAAGTAAATATAATTAAAGTTAATTTATATTTATTTACTGACTTTTGAATGAAAAAGAGTTGTATGGTACCTCTGAAAATGCCGAACAAACACTTCCTCAGTGTCCTCTGGAACATCTCCTGCCCCTTCTGCTTCAGGCCACTTTCATGTCTTGGTGTTGCATCCAGCAGGAAAATTTCCTCTGAAGTGTCTTTTCCACTCATTGCCTCTAACAGACTGAAGTGGTTTTAGCTTACTTTGTACATTGCTTCCGCTGCTGCAGCTGCCAGTCAGCACCTAGACACTTCTGGGGTCAAAACTGTATTCTTCATTTCATCTTTTTTTTTTAAATATTTGTAACTTCTGCATTATTCATGCTGAGTGTTGATTATTCCTTCAAATGTTTATCCTTGCGGGAATGTTCAGTAGAGAGTGAGGAAAAAGAGAGATGAGAGTTCTCAGAATTTCAGGAAATAACTGACGGCACTTCCTCCCAGGTAATCCACCAGAAGTCTGAACAAGACTTTCATCAAGGCCACAAATAAAGAACTGGATTGTTTACCCATTTGTTTGCTTATCAGGAAAAATAACATGGCCAGAGTCAGTGTCAGAGGAGACTGTTCCCCTTTTGGACTAGTCTTGCCCACTATTAGCTTGGCTGGTAGGGATGGCATGTTGCTGCTTGGTTTCCGATTAGTATTCAGACCAGAGGCATACTAGTACTCTAGTCCAAGAGCAATGGCCAGGAGACGATCTCTATCTGTACAACTGTAGTTGATTCTTTATGCTTGCGTAGATCTCTTACCCAGGATCCAGTCATGCAACTTGCTGATGTTGAGTCCTCTGGTAGTTGTTCAAACCGGCATTAGTCCAACCAACAAAAAAGTGATAACATCAGCTGTGCAGTGACAACACAGAGGAACAATTGGATTAATAAGCTGGATGTAGAATCTTCAAGATGTTGTTCTGCATGCTGCTGAGCAAGCTGCAAGATGTTGACAGGGTGACTATAAGCCACAGAATACAAGTTATATCTGGAAAACCCACACACATATACCAACACACACATAAACACCTGTTTACACCACTCTGCAATTCCCTCAGTAGCAGTAGCTGCTACAAGAAGGCAAACAAGGTGGTTGCCTGGTTACCAAAATCTCTGAAGGGACTTCAAATACACCAGTGCTTTAACTAACACATGACACACAAGCAATATAACATATAACAAGCAACAAATGCTGATGTATACATTGTATTAATTTTGTAGGGATTTTCAAATAGCAATTCTGTTGGTTTCAGCTTAATGATGTAAAGTATAATCTGTTATCTATTATTAGTATTAGTATAACCCTTAACCCATAATGTCTAGATAATTTTATTTTATTATATAGTCAAAATGATGATAGAAATATCTTTTTTATTAGCTTAGGATTTGTTGTAATTGAAATTTAATGGGTTTTTTTTTACAAAAATGTTTGTTTTTGTTATGTTTTCATGCAGTGGGCATCTATAGCATTTGGTTTTATGATAAGATGGACTGTCATCGCATCGCCCAGCTGATGGTCAAGTAAGCAGATTAATGTTTATGATTTTATATGGGAAAAGATTTTGTGGTCAATAAGGGTATTTACACCCCAAATTGGACCTTGTTGTGTTCGTTCATGTGTAAAACATTCACCCTCTCCCAGGATTGTAAAACAAGAAACAGACCATGCTCAGAGAGACTCACCAGAGAGGAGCGAGGCGAGTAGAACCAATGGTGTTGCAGAGCCCCGGTCCATTGACATTTTAGAATTACTGAGTAAAGCCAAAGAGGAGTATCAGAAGGTGAGGAAGAGACTGGACCTGCTGAAATAAACATGTTTTACTTATGATCTGTTTTTTTTATGCTAATTGTATTGTATCTTCAACTTTGTCATCATAGACTCAAACAGACGTTCCTACGGACTCTCAAGTTCAAATGACCATCAGCGCTCCAGGAACAGCACAGTCTGAAAAGGTGCAGACACTCGACAAATCATGCATGAAATGCACAGATGTAGTGCACATTTATTAAAATGTGTGGATGATGGTTGAACTCTAAAGAAAACAGTGTTTGGCCAATGAATGAATAGTCTGAAGGTAGTTGTAGTACAGTAACTGATAACGTAACAGTAACTTATACACCAACTTCTTTATTATTTATCTAAAGTAAATATCTAAACACTACAAAATAAGCACATAGTGTTGGCGCTGTGTTCTTCAGGATTTGATTTTCTGTGTTTTCCATCTATCAGGGCTCTCGTTCGATAGTAAAGCAGATCACAGTAGAGGAGCTGTTTGGCTCCTCGCTTCCTAAGGACCCCTCCCTACCTGCTATGCCAACACAGAATGTCCCCAGTTCTTCCAGTGGCTCGTCTGCTACCTTCACTCAGATTCAGTCCTATACCACTTCCAACCATCAAATCCCTGCATCCAACCAGCAGCATCAGGTCCCCGGCCTGCTTCCTGCTCCTTATGCACTTCATCCCAGCCCTGTTTTCCAGTCTGTCGTTCCACTGTCAGAACCACAGACCCGCGTCTCAGTTTCACCTTTCATGGTCCCTCCTCCTGAGACTCATGCTGCCTCTCCTCCCGCACCATCAGCTACTACTGGAACTAATTTGGGACAAGAAATACTCAGCTCACTCAAACCAGCTGTGAATTCTGACATCCACAAACAAATTCTTGCACCCAGCTTTTTGCCCAGCACTCTGGTGCCACCACAGAGCTTCCAAGAACCTAAAGGGAGCCATCATCTTCATCAAAGCCCAGAGATTGATGTTTTCTCTCAACCTCCAAACCTGATTAAACCGCTCTCCGTGAGTTGAAAAGCATCTATTTTAATGTATTATTAGTGTCTGTTAGCTGATCTGAACTGTATCGCAGATGTCTGTTGTTTTTGTCATTATCTTCAGGCTGTGTCCATGAGTCCAAGTTTTGCTGTTCAAGGACCAGCAACGTCGTTGCTTCTCTCTCCCAGTGTCTTTCAACAGTCGACCAGTAAGACGACCACAACAACGACCACAGCTCTGTCATGTACTGTTGGAGGTGTAGAGAATCCACCAACTCTGTGCAGCAAAACGCAGCTTCAGGAGACACTGATTCAACTCATCAAGGTAAACTGCATAAAAACTGCATAATTGTCTGTTTAGCAGACAATTATCCAACGCGACTTAAAGAGGCGTATTAACATTATCAACCATATGGAATGGAACCCAGGACTCTCAGCTCTCTGATTTGGAGACTGGTCAGAGATTCTTTATCAACCGAGTCTTTTACGAATGGACTCACATTGATAACTACAGACTTCCTTGCTCAATGTTTTAACCTCAAAAGCAAACCAGGGCAAACTAAGGCCCATGGTCCAAATGTGGCCTATGACTTTTACACATTATTCGTCTTAGTTCCTGGTCCTGTCTATCTGCACCCAGTGTCCCTGGCAAATTTTTAAACCCACTGTGGTCAGGGAGTCAAAGTATTTGCCCACATTTGTTGAAAAGGTTAAGTCCCATATTATGTGACTTACTTCCTAACCCCCATCTCTCCTTGTGTAGAATGATCCAGATTTCCTCAGTGCCATCTACGATGCCTACCTACAGACTGTGTCCAAGGACTTCAGCAGCATGAAGCTATAGTTCTACTTCAACCATCATCACCGTTGCCCACATCTGTGTGGTCTGTGAGGAGTTAACAACGAGCAGTGAACAGGTTTTTGATTTGACTGCAGCCCTCAGGGCTAGTCTGCTTGTAGAGCATTTTTCCAGTCCCAGCTCAGACCTGCATTTGTGGGTCTCTATGTGAACACTGATGCCTTTTTGGTCAAATTAGATAAAACCACTAAGATTACAAAACCACTGTGTTCGAGAGGTTAATGGGGCGAAATAACTCTGTGGCCTTTATTTTTTTTTTTTTACTTTACATTATTAAACTCGTGGCCACATGGTGGTGAATTTTAACTGATGTTGGTCAAAACAGGAGGCACACAAGAGCTACAGTGACTGTATCTTTAAGTTATAAAATGCAGACTCAGACAGCAATCAGAAGCTGTTTAAGACACTGTGGAGAATAATTTTTTTTTTTGCAGTCAAACTCTCCACTTAGAAAAAGAACTACTTGTCTTTAACTGGCCTTGACCTTCAAAACTTGAGCTGGACTTTTTATACAAAGAACTGCATCAAAAGTTCTGGGTGATTTCTTTTTCTTTGTCCTTTCTGCTGTGAGAGACAGAGGTGGGAGATAAAGAGTGACCTTGTAGTGTATATTTAAAACAGCACCTGAAGCTTTGAGGCTAAAATTGTTTTTTCTCCCAGCAGATTTCTTTTCATTTGCATTTATACAGATGTTATGATGTTGATAAAACAACAACGCACAAACTAATATATGTACATATAAAATACATTTCCGTTTATAACATATCTCTTTGTCCTTCCTCCTGAACATGTCTGATGTTGCTGAGAAAGAATGTACAATGAGTGTGCACTGTCACAATGCCTTCAGGGACTCCAGCATCCCGTGGGTGTTTCAGGATGGAACAACGTAGAGTTTTAGAGCCTGACAGCTTTGAAAGTTCCGTAACTACACAAAACAAGTCCAAATCGAACAGGAATCAAGGCCTTGTCTGAAATAATACACAACCGCAGACGGAAAGTCAAGAATGATGGATTTTACTGTTGCCCCCAATGTGGGCTACATAATAACATGATTGAGATAACAGCCTGGTAGATGCAGCTCTGTTATTAGCAATCATTACTAAAACACAGTGACCAATGGACGTGAGGACTCTGAACAGACCCCAATTGTACTCTGGGGGGCGCCCGTGAAGCACTTTGGTTGAACAGAAGTTTTTAAACTAGTAATTAATATTTTGAGTACCGATACAAACATCAAGAAGCAAAAGTGGTTAAAAGCAAAAACTTTGAATTGCACGTCTAGATCAGGCATCACAAATTACACAAGGGGTCGCTGTTGAGTGCCCACTGTCAGTGCACCAGTACATTGAACCAATGATAATTATTGTAAGCTACCTCCTCTTCCTTTTTTCAGTTTGATTTTCGAAGCAACAACAAAATCTGAAATATTTTAGTTCTATGTTTGATTGTTTTTTGTTTATTTGTTTTTAGTTGCAGTAAAATGTTACTGCAGAATCAGGGCTTCAACTCATGCTAAAATCTGCTAGAACAGCTATAGGACAAACATGTAGAGCATGTATTAAACACATGTGCATAACAACAGTGTAAAATAATGTAACAACATGCAAGTTAAAGCTTTTAAACAAATGGTACCGCAACAGTGTATGAATGGCAGCTGACTGAACCGCCCACCTCACATAGACTACAGTCATTTCAGGTTGAGACGTTTTCATGTATTCACCACGTGAAAAGCAAAAAAATATATTTTGAGTTTACAATAAAAACCTTGCAATTCATGACATTTTGGAAAGAACCATCCTGATTGTGACAACTTTTTAGTTTGATGCAGTATTTTGGATGGATTTTGTGTTAATTTTGTGCCAGTCTTGTCATTACTTATTACTACTTATTACTTATTATTATCCAGTTAACACTTTATTTCAGTCTTTTTGTTTTTTTGCCCACAACTTAAGCACTTGTTGACTACACAAAAATACAAGAACAAATCCAATATTAAGATCTCTTTTAATTGTGGTCATGTATTTAAGAGTTTTAGATTATTTTATCTTTTTTGCTGTCAATAATGTGAATTGGCCTGAGGTTTTGTTTTGAAACATTTTTTCCATATTGAATTTATTTTGAATACTTGATGTCACTTTGTATAATTTGAATTGTTATGATTATTTTGGTATAATAAAGTTGTGAAAATACACGTGGCCTTTTTTTAAGTTGACTCAGTATTGAGGGCCCTCCAATGAAATATGGCACTCTGGATACATTTGTACAACTGCTGTGACGTTTGAACAGTAACTCATCCAGTCTCTAGGGGGCAGCAACACACAGTGGTTTGTACAGATATCTATACAATCTGTGCAGTTTGTCAGGCATCCAGGTCTATTGATCCAAAAACATTGTGGTCAACTGGACATAGTAGGTTACTTCTATACAGTATACATATTATTAAAATTTCAATACTATTTCAAATGGTGGCGGGAAGATTAAAACAATTACCAAAGGTCGGACGTGACAGAAAATAATTGAGGACCACTGGGTTAAATTAATATAGTAACAACAGAACTAAGATGGGCCGCAAAACTAGCAGCTAAAAATCAGCTTTAAACAATTCCAAGGCTTTTTATACAAACAAAATGGCTGGACGGCATTGGACGTTGGCTAGAAATCCTCAATATCGCAGAATTTTCGAGAGAATAAGTAAGTTATTTCCTGAAACCTTCCAATCAATTCACAAACACAACCTTTCTCACCAATAGCTTTATGAAAAAAATGTTTTGTTTCCTTGTATTTTTAAAGCCACAATACAATTGTGCAGGTATAATATTTGACCACAAGATGTCAGTAATTCTATTTTCACGGCGCTGAAATTTACAAGACAAGGATGTCGAGTTGTAAATATTGCCATGCCCATACAGAAGTAAATCTATTGTCTGTTCTGTGAAAACCGGTCTGTAGAGGGTGAGTTGGTTGTTTTCTGACTTCAGCTTGAGCTACACTGACCGTTAGATCCTTTAACGTTGAATGCAGGCTTTGTCATGACACAATAGCAATAACCATGATTTAAATAATCCGGAGCAGAGAAAATGTGTTACTAAATCGTTAGCCTCATAGCATAATTGCCTAAGTCATATTTCGTTACAGTCGTCTTCGTAACGTACACTGAGCCCACAGTATCCCGACAGACATTACTGAACACTGAGTTCAATAAATGTACAAACAGCTTCTTTCAGCAGTGATGGAGCAGATGTGAAAGCTATGACTTTGTGGTGGTGATGTTGTTTACAAGAAAAACCCATTAGTAGAAAGGCAACAAATCCTCTCTCACTATCTCACTCTGTCTCACCTCTTCTTATATCATTACATTTTACTTTAATGTCAAAAGATTGATTTTAACAGAAACTAAACCAAAAGCGTTTTTTTCTTTAGTTCTGGAAAAGAAACGCCTAGCAAAAAAAATAACGGTAACCATCTTTAAAAATCCTAGGTAGTCTATAATCAATTGTCTCCTGTAAAAAATCGAGGAACGATATTTTTTGTTCCAACCAGACTTTTTAGGAGACAAATTTCAATCAAATAAGACCAAATAAAAATGGTATTTTTTGTTTACCATTATTTAAAATAAGCATTTCTCCTACGGAAGAAAATTTATGTTTCTGGTTTTGTTTTCAATCCTTGAATCGGTTCAAAGCCCTGTCAGAAACAGTGAGAGATCTGGGACTAATGACAAACAAAGAGAGACCAGGGACAGGCGATCGTTGAAGCTTCATGTCACATGACTTGGAGGATGGAACCAGTACAGATCATAGAACTTCCCTTGTCAACAACCATTGACATCTGTATAATCCAACAGAGACTGATTGCTAAAAGTCAAGGAAACACCTGAGGGATTAATAAAATCCTATCTAATCTACTCTTTGTCATTATACTTGTGTCTTTACCTGCAATTCCCAAAAATCCCCAATAGATGGTGTATAAAATGATAAAAGCACTTTTAGCACCTCATTTGGCTAAAAACAAACAAACAAAAAAAAACAGTAAATAAACTAAGAAAATGTGTTTCTCCTTAAACTTTTAGTACCCATGGTGGCCCGCGATTCATAGGTTTGCCCACACCTGCTCTTACACAGCACCGTTCCTCATTGGCTGAGCTCAAGCCCTTGGGGCTGATTTTAACCCTAGATTATCCATATTAGGCTAAGCCTTCAAACACGCCTCCTCCTGTCCTCCTCCAGTACTACTCCTCCCTCCTCCCTCCCTCCTCCTCTGCACCTCCTCACGTCCGTCAGCTCTGCCCCCTTTTAACTATTGCCAGCATCCTCTTCCTTCTTCATTCCGTTGACTTTTAACTCTTCACTCTATTCATTCAGCCAGTGTGTGCTGTGAGCGTGTGTGTGTGTTTTTTCGGCTAGATGGAGGACTACCACAAACCAGACCAGCAGACACTGCAGGTTCTCCGGAACATCGCCAACCGGCTGCGCATCAACTCCATCAGGGCAACAACTGCAGCTGGCAGCGGGTAAGGAGCAGAGGGACCGAGTCAGAGGGTGGAGGAGCTGCAGGTGTGGAGGAGTGGAAGGAGAACTGATGGGATCCTGCGCTGTGTTGTAACTAAAGTGACAAAGAAACTCGCAACTATTGAAAAGAAATGCCATTCATTAATTTTTCACTAGTGTGAGCAATTTTATTTTCACGTTGATATCAATTAACGTGTTACGTTCGGGAACAATATTTTTAAACGGTCAGCTCTGTTCTGACAGTGACGGTTCAGCCAGGAACGTCCGCAGGTGTGTTCTGCTCCTACTGCGCATGCTCCGACAGTTTATATAACCCTATGAGAAGCCGGCGGAGCTGTGCGTGAGTTCTTTCGTGTTCAGCTTTTGGTGGGACCAGAACGTAGAGGGAAAAAAAAGCCACAAAACGCACGACTGCGCTTCTTCTAACGCGCCTGCGTGAGCCGCTGGGAGCCTTGTTGTCACACCATATCCAAGCAGCCTGAAATAATGAGAAAAATCTATATCCGGCCTATGTTTTCACAATAAAACATTTACGCTCTAACTATTCACAGCGAAATGAGAGAATTTACATCCTGTTTGACAATAAAAGCTGCATGTAAGTGGAATTGTAGCAATTTTTAAAATAAATATTATTTCCACCTAGGAAGAAAGTATTCTTAATGAAGAAGGGTTAGTGTAATATAGGTATTACTGTCATGTGTTTGATTGTGTAAGACAATACTGTGAAAAATGGTTTGCCTTTGTTGTAACAGCCATGTATAACTGCAGGAGTGATTTATATGGTTACAATGGTACACTACATTACTAGTGTGTCGACCAATCTCTTTATAATGAATGCTTACCATAAATTTTAATTAATTAATTAATTTTTCGCTTGATATACAGCATTATATAATATTATATAATATAATCTCCCAGATTAACCTCAGATTGTGTTGCATCTTCTCTTGCTGTCTATTGCTTGTTCTTATCTCTCACGGCTGTCTCACCTCCCTCTGGTTGTAGACACCCTACATCATGTGCCAGCGTGGCCGAAATCATGTCAGTGCTGTTCTTTCACACCATGAGGTACCGACCCGAGGACCCACGTAATGCCAACAATGACCGCTTCATCCTGTCTAAGGTGCCAACATGTAAATGGTTGTTTAAACAGTAGCTTAAAATGAAGAGAATGTAGACATTCATAAATAATGGTTTGATTGTTTAACTCAGTATATTATATAATCCGTACTACTGCCACAATAGAGAATTACTGTATTACCAGACCAAGGGTGATTCTAACCTCAGATGTTAAACCCCTGCAGGGTCACGCCGCTCCTGTGTTGTACGCAGCCTGGGCAGAAACAGGCTACCTGAAGGAGAATGAGCTCCTCAACCTGCGGAAAGTCGACTCTATTCTAGAGGGACACCCTGTACCGGTGAGGACAGGTGACGGACAGATGATTTTAAGTAAAAAAAAACATCTTTAGCTGAGTCTTTTGTGTATGTTTGATTTAACAGAAACAGCAGTTTGTGGATGTGGCCACTGGATCTCTAGGGCAGGGACTGGGAGCTGCCTGTGGGATGGCCTACACTGGGAAATACTTTGACAAAGCAAGGTACCACACGCAAAACACAACTACTACTGCACAAATATCAAAACAAGAGAGAGAAAATCCATGGCGGGACTTGGAACTAAGATTTTCTTAAGAGCAGAATTAATTTTGTTTGTTAGAGAGGAAACTTATTGTAAGAGTCAGGGGACGGTGTACATGTTGTCCAAGATGACTGTCCTTTCTCTCTCTCTTTCTCTCTCACTGCTGCCTACATGCACTCAATTGTTTCTGCTCTAATAATCACACATGCACAGCCCCGCCCCTCCCTTATCTGTGCCTCGCCCTCTCAACTCATCATTTCGAAAACGTGCAAGATGAAGTACGCAAGCCTGTTCAGGATCTTCTTTGTTCCGTCCGATTAATTCACAAGTCAATCCAATTATATCTGTTCCAGACAAACACTGCTTTCACGACATACTTTGAGGCAAAAACTGATGAGTCTCACAAGAGAGCTGTGAACATTATGAAATACTGTCATGCCGTGTGAACAGTGATTGTGAGAAATCACAGACACTGTGAGAAATCATTACGTGTGCTGCAGAAAATTATTCAATGTCACGAGGAGGGACACTAGTTACATTGGTAGGAGATTGATCCCAAAGATGGAGCTACCAGGTAGGAGACAAAGTGGCGATGGATGCAGTGAGGGAGGACATGGTGGTATATGGAGTCAGGGTAGAAGATTAAGAGAACAGGGGATATGGAAAATGATGATTCGCTGTGGCAACCCCTGAAGAAGGGAAAATAATCAATTGGGCCCAAAACTATAATGTGTTTATCACAAAAATGTTTTCTTTGTTCATCAATCCATGACAGACAAAAAAATTATATACTCTTCCACTGGCAGTAAATGGTAATTACAACTAAAAAGACAATCAGTGATATTGAAAAAAGTGTCTTTCTTCAATTCCTGACCAGTGTTTTCTTTCATAATACAATTTTAAATTAAATACATAGACTAATATTAACTGTTATTACACCTACTTTTTGTGAGATTTTTGGTGGTGTGCCATGGTTAAAAGAGTTCTGGTAAAAAGATACATGAGTGAACGTATCTCATGCTGTTAGCTGAAAAAAGAATGAATGAATAGAAAGCAGTTTCAATGACCCTTCGACTCCATTGTCTTGTCCTGTTTTGTGACTGCTGCTGATTGCTGGAAATAGTAAAGACAGTGTTTCTTCCTCATATTTTTCTGGTTACACAGGTGATAGCACAACAACGGTATTGTTCAGTGTGGAAGTGGTATGGATGTGTTGAGCAACGATGACACAATTGTGTATTACACAAGGAAGAAGGAGTGTACGTGTGCGAGCCAGAAGGAAGTAGACGGTAATGACTTTCTGTAAGAACAGGTGGCGTCTGATCAGAAGTACGAAACACTTTTATTCCATTCTATAGTATCTGAGTTCTAAACTGTTTTAGACATTTTCTTTTCCTTGTCTCCCACGCCCTGGAATTTTATTTGCACCTTTCCACCTTTCTTGTGTTGCGTTTATTTACACAACAACGTTTTTCCTCCAGGGGAAGTTCCTTCAGGGAATTGCTGAGTCATGCGTAATGCTTTATCATCATGACTATTTATCCAAAAGGAAACTTTAGCCTCCACTGTCTACTGAAGCAACATGCATGAAACCTGATGTCAGTGAAAACAAACTGGAGTCTCAGTAATTTACAGGAATAGAGTGGATTAAATTAACAATTAATGTGATTAATTAACATTGTCACCATGACAAAAGATCCTGTGTTATATTTTTCCCTGTGTTAAAATAGAATGAAATTAAAATATCCACCAGCTCTGTAGATATCTGACAAATACTGGTCAGAATTAGGTTAAAGGAATTAACTGGTTATGGTTTAGTTTGAGTTAAAAGGATAAGGCTTTGTAAGCTTTCCATATCTGACCACTGGTCAGCCATATGCCTTAAAATAGTGTCTGTGTTGTGAAAGAGGACCAGGTGGGTTGTAAATTGGGAAACAATAGGAAAGAATGGTTCTTCAGGTATGGGACTTCAGATGCAATTTTGCTTGTTATTTTTCTTGTATTTTAGTCACAAACAAAAGGAAACATGGATGAATTTGTCTTTTCCTCCTTTAACTCTCCATCTGCTGAATTCGTCTCTTTGTTCTCATTTTTCTTTTCCCGTCGCGAGGTTGTTCTTCACTCGAGGTTGGAATGCAGGGCGTAATGCACAGTGTCGCAGCCGATCTCCCAGCTTTAATGTGAAAGTGTCTATTCGAGTGGAAAGCTGTCAGAAGAGGTTATGCCACGATGGCGTATAGTGAGGCTGATGTGAGCGCAGAGGGGCGGTGGAGTGTGTATGTTGTGTTTAGGTGTGGGGGTCATCTGTCATGTCCACCCATATATTTAGGAGCAACAGAGGCAGAGAATGAATGGGTGGAAATTGAGCTAAATATATTTTAGATATCTGTAACATGCATGCATATATTTGTAGCTGTTCATTGCCACTACCTAATATTCTTGTGATATTGAGTACGTTTCATGGAAACAAATTAATTGTTATTTTTAGTAAAACAAGTCCACCATGTTCATAGCTACCGGGTATTCTGCCTGCTGGGAGATGGAGAGCTGTCTGAGGGCTCTGTCTGGGAGGCCATGGCATTTGCTTCCTTCTATCAACTTGACAACCTGGTGGCCATCTTGGACATTAACCGCCTGGGTCAGAGTGACCCAGCTCCACTGCAGCACCATGTGGAGAAGTACCAGAGACGTTGTGAGGCCTTCGGGTGAGGAAATAATTTTACCAGTCTGAGAGAGTTCTCTTTTAATAACTGCTATTAGCTTTACTTTTCTGTGTCAGCACTTCCCTCTAACTCATCCAACAATCTGTCTCCTGTGATTTCTCAGCTGGCAGTCTGTGATTGTGGACGGCCACAGTGTTGAGGAGCTGTGTAAGGTGCTGGGTCAACCACGCCACCAACCGCTTGCCATCATTGCCAAGACATTTAAGGGCAAAGGCATATCTGGTACAGTTATACTTAAATATTTCTCCAGGATTGTAGAGCTTAAAACTTTTAGCTCTTTTTACTGTTGCTTGTGAAAGCTAAGTTAAGCTCCACCAGGAATTCAAGTGATGACATGTCATTGGGACACAACACAACACTGCACACAACGAAATTCAACCTCTGCATTTAACCCACTAAAGTGAACAGTGAGAAGCTTTGAGGACCATGGAGCAGTGCTTGGGGACTACGCCACCTCATTGGTAACTTGGCAGCTGGTGGGTTTGAACCTGAAACCCTCCAGATCCATGTTTGCTTCCCTAAACACTAAGTCACTACTGACCCCAGCTCAGAAAAGCACTATGCAACATGAATTAGTACCAAAAAGCGAATTACTGTGTGTGTGTTCACCTCATCATAGAACAGCAGCACAGACCTATGGGCAAAACTGTTGGATTTCTACAGTTCCTCTTTCAAATGTTCTTGTCAAATTCTCACTGATATTAGAGCAACAGTCACAGGACACACACACACACACACACACACACACACACACACACACCAGGTTGCAAAAAGGTACACTGGTTTTTGACTTCCCCTTGTTTCCAACAACTTGTTTCCACACTGCTCTTTCTCAAACACAGTAAACAGTGATTTTAACAACGTTTATTGACTACATTTTTTTTTGCCAGATTTGTTTTAATACATGCATAACTGTTTGCCTTAGTGACATAAAAACAGCTATCTTTTGTGACGGCTAATTCATGTATGAGCTCACCAGGACCATTTGAACAACTCCTTTGTTCAGCAGAGAGACACCAACTCTGCAGCTTCTTAGTGTTTGAGCTGCTCCAGCTCTGTAATCCCTCAGAATCTGTGGGATTCACTGACAGGTGTCAGCCATTGTGCAGGAGAAGTGGAGTGTGCAGGAGCACGTCTGCAGGACACACAGAACCAAGACTGTAGTTTTAGGAGAAGAGTATGACTTTGATGCTGTGTGATTCTAACTTCTGACCCCTGAAGCTGCCTGTTGTGATTCACTGAGGTGGAAATCTGTTATACAAGAGACACTAAGTGTATATGTCAAAGAGAAATACGCTGGGAAATAATAAGTAATTTAGTCTCTGGCCCTACTGTCCACTGAGATTTTTCAGTTGAATTCAGGCGAATATGTGTCTCCGTGTGTCTCAGGAGCTGAGGATAAGATGGGCTGGCACGGCAAACCCCTGCCCAAAGACATGGCTGAGAGTGCGATCAAAGAGCTGCAGGGTCGTATGGTCAACTGCAACAAGCGCCTCTATCCTGCTCATCCACACGAGGATGCCCCTCCCGTCAGCCTCCGCAACATCCACATGTCAAGCGCTCCCAGCTACAAACCTGGAGACAAGGTCTTCATCATAGTCATCTCCAGTATTATAATCCACAGATAAGCAGGAGCTGCAAATATTATAAGTTACAATTGTATATGTATATCTATATATATTGTGTCACTTTTGTAAAACAGATTGCGACCAGGAAGGCGTACGGCTTGGCTCTGGCCAAGCTTGGCCGCTACAACGAGCGCATCGTGGTCCTGGATGGAGACACCAAGAACTCCACATTCTCTGAGCTTTTTAAAAATGAGCACCCAGATCGCTATGTGGAGTGTTATATTGCAGAGCAGAACATGGTAAGACTAAGTAACCATGATACAAATCAATTTTGATTTTCAAGGTTTGCCAAAGGGAAACAACGTTTCCATCCCCCCTTGTTCTGTGTATCTTCTATTCTGTCTCTAACTACCTCCATCTCTAGGATAATTCTTCTACCAATGTATCCACTGTCCCTCCTCTGAACATGTCCAAACCATCTCAATCTGTCTTCTCTAGCTTTTTCTTCCTGTCTGGGTTGTCCCTCTAATCACCTCATTCCTGATTCTGTCCATCCTTGTCTCTCCTAAAGAGACTCTCAGCATCTTTAACTCCTCCATCTCCAGCTCTGTCTCCAATCTATTCTACCTATTCCTAGTGTCTCTAATCCATCCATCATGGCTGGTCTCACAACTGTCCTATAAACCTTTCCAGTTTCCTTAGCTGACTCTCTTCTATCACAGGCCACTCCTGATTCTTGTCTCCATCTTACCTACACTGTATTGTTCGCCTCTCTTCCACAGTAGATGTATTTGGAGACATGTTGTAATGAAGTATTTGGAATATTTTTTTAAACCAACTATACATTTTCACCCCATTTATATTTACCTTATGTGAATAACATTCAAATTCATTGTAGTCAGATTACTTCAGGTGCCTTGGGGTTTTCACAGATCCACCTCATTATTATGTAAACCCTGAAGGCCGCTGTGTGGAAACAAAGCAGGTAGTTTTTGAAATATTTAGAACATCTGCTTTGCACCAACAACAAAGACACATTTACAGTTATTTTCACTTTACAGTCACTATAGCTCCCATCCTCATTCTCCTGCTCATTTACTCTTCAACTATACTGTGATTGGCCAGATATCTGCATTATATTTGAACAATTGTCCCTAATCAAATAGTGCTTGAAATATTGTTATGTCTCAAGTTTTTTTGTTTGATCAAAATGTTTGACTTTCTCTCTCTTGCAGGTTAGCGTAGCCGTAGGTTGTGCTGCGCGGGATCGCAACGTCGTGTTCGCCAGTACCTTCGCCACTTTTTTTACTCGCGCCTTTGACCAGCTGCGCATGGCTGCCATCTCTGAGAGCAACATCAACCTGTGCGGTTCCCACTGCGGCATCTCTATTGGTCAGTGTTCTCCATTGTTACTAACATAGTTTTTAGGCTACAAAGCACACTGGAATATATAAGGTGGACTGGATTATGTTGGACTATGTTTCACGTCAGTGAGCACACCCAGAATACATAAGATACAGAGGATTTTAAGTGCGACATATAGTCTGAAAATTTTGGAAAGTCAAAGCTTGAGGTTACTTTTGAGAACATTCAAATGCAAAGATTTTCACCAACTGCCTAATGACTGTTTCACTATCGTTTACGTGATTTCCCTAAATCTTTTCCTCATCTTTTTTACCTCCCACCAGTCATTTCCTCCACCTCCCTCTCCTGGATCCAGCACTGCCTCTTTCCCTTCTCCCACCTTCTCCCCATCTCTGTCATGATGCAGACAAAGTGGCCCGATTCTCTCTAACCTCTTCCCTCCTCTACTCCTCCTTCTCTTTATTCTCCCCCTTCACCTCCTCAGGTATATTGCACGTCTCCTTTGATAGAGTGCATGAAACTGATCAAATGTACACATTTAAAATGCATGACGATAATGGGTGTTTAAATTCCTGCATGACATATTTCCCAACTCGACTCCTCTGTAACAACATCATTTTCAATGATATGACGTCCAAACATGACCATGTGTTAAGACCCATATTGATTCGTCCAGGTGAGGACGGTGCCTCTCAGATGGGTCTGGAGGATTTGGCCATGTTCAGGGCTATTCCCACTGCTACCATCTTCTACCCCAGTGATGGTGTCTCCACTGAGAAGGCTGTGGAGCTGGCAGCAAACACCAAGGTATTTTTTAGGTGCTAAAAACCTAAAAACCAACAAGAGGAGTTTTTTTTCTACGGCAGTTCAATTTATTTACAACTTTTTCTAGGGTTTGTGCTTCATCCGAACAAGCCGCCCAGAGAACAGCATCCTTTACAGCTGCAATGAAGACTTCCATGTTGGACAAGCCAAGGTCTGGGCTTACAGTTAACACCAGCTTATGGACGCACCAATTTTCCTTTTTTTCTTATTTTAAGTCTGGTTCTTACTCTCTTTGTGCTCAGGTCGTGTATAAAACCAATGATGACCATGTGACTGTGGTTGGAGCAGGAGTGACTCTCCACGAGGCGCTGGCTGCTGCTGAGGTTCTCAAGAAGGGTACAGAAAATAATGCTCACTGAAACTACACTCAGATCAAAAAATCCTGATTTTCTCCCGACAACTGATTTATATCTGTTACCTTTTTGTTTTTCTCTCTTAGAGAGGATCAACATTCGTGTGATTGACCCCTTCACCATCAAACCTCTGGACTCTAAGACCATCATTGATAACGCCAGGGCCACTAGGGGTCGCATCATCACAGTCGAGGACCACTACTATGAAGGTGTGAAGGAGGAATGGGAGAAGAGTAGACCCTTAAAGTAGCATAGACCAGGGATTTAGGTTTTTAGTAAAATGATTGTTTTATTCATCTGCTACAAAAAAAATGCAAACATCCTGTAGAGACACAATGAAAACACTAAAGGCACCAGTCTTGTCAGACTTGATCACATCAGTGATCAAGGGGTGTGAGTGAGTCAATGTCACAGCAGGGCAACAGACGACAGACTATCTGTAATAGAACCTCCTATAGCCAGCGCAAGACCAAATGGAAATATCAATTTACTTTATATTATTTATGAAAATTAATTTTTATTTCAATTACCTGAGAAAAATTACCTTTAATATATAATTTCACTGCAGAATTTTACCGCAATTATAGGATACAAAAACAACCACTTAAATCATTATTTTATTCTGACCGTAATCTTCAATGACCATGTGGTGGCAGCTGCTCTTATCTTTGTTCGCTATGAATTTTTTGCCAATATCTGACTTGCCAATGTTGTCAAAACACTTTTTCCATCTGATATCAACCAATATCAATGTAGGCCTGGTTATATTTATTTATTAATCTGTACAAACTACTGTGTATTAGATTAATTTAATGGGCTGCAATGCTGCCATCTAGTGAGTTTCTCTTTAATATACCGCCATTTATGCCCAAATAAATTTTTAAGGCGAACATAATTTTACGTTTCCCACATATTGCATTATTAGTTTCATTTTTATAGGAGAATTTGATAACAATTCTTATTGATGAATTCGTAATATTGGGACAATAATATCGGGACAATGATATTATCAGACATTCTTATTTTTAGTCCCTTGCTTTAAGGGAAAGGGATTTAAGGGATTTGCTTTAAGGGATGTTTGTCAACATTGATTTTTTGTATTTCAACAGGTGGCGTTGGCGAGGCGGTGTGCTCAGCAGTGGTGAATGAATCCGGCTTCAATGTGCATCGCCTGGCCGTCAGCCATGTGCCACGCAGCGGGAAACCTCACGAGCTGCTGCGAATCTTTGGCATCGACCGTGACGCAATCGTTCAGGCTGTTCGGAAGATGCTGAGTGGCTCCTCTAACTCAAAGTAGAAATGTTACAGCGGGTGGCACAATGGAAACAATGTACTCATTATTTACCATTGGAGCAAAAAAAGTACAAAAACCTCACGGGGCCCTCACCAATGTCAAAAAAAAATTATGAAAAAAACAAAAAAAAAATAAAAAAAAAAATAAAAAAAAAAAAAAAAAAGAAGAGAGAAAGAAAAAAAAACAAAAAGAGAGGACAGAG
>JAFBJS010016206.1:13923-32242 GCA_016785265.1 Paraplagusia blochii | reverse complement strand
TTGTCTCTCCTAAAGAGAATCTCAGCATCTTTAACTCCTCCACCTCCAGCTCTGTCTCCTGTCTTCTACCTATTCCTAGTGTCTCTAATCATGGCTGGTCTCTCCACCGTCCCTCCACCTAAGCTGACTCTCTTCTATCTCAGATCACTCCTGACTCTTTTCTCCAGTTGTTCCATCCTGACTCCACTCTATTCTTCTCCTCTCTTCCACAGTCTCTTAGCATCCACCTTCTCCACCTCTGCTCCTTGTAACCTCCACCATTCCACTGTCCTCCCTTTCATTCACATGTCTACTCTGTCTTGCTAGGACTGACCTTCATTCCTCTTCTCTCTAGTCCAAACCTCCACCTCTCTAGGTTCTCTTCTAGTTGTTGCCTGCTCTCACTGCAGATCACTTCTTGTCTCCTTGTCTAGACCACAGCGGGTGAGCTGGGTGAAGGTGGAGGAC
Source organism: Paraplagusia blochii (assembly GCA_016785265.1). NCBI lineage: Eukaryota > Metazoa > Chordata > Actinopteri > Pleuronectiformes > Cynoglossidae > Paraplagusia > Paraplagusia blochii. The sequence continues at coordinate 31,795 of JAFBJS010016206.1, read as the reverse complement.
GACGTGCCATCTCATGCCGTCATCACCGGCGGGGATCTTTACATCGAAAACCTAAACAAGTCCTATAACGGAACCTACCGCTGCGTGGCGTCCAATTCGGTGGGAGAGTCTTACGATGACTACATCCTCTATGTCTATGGTAAGTTTGTAAGAGTTCATTTTTTTAAACCCTTTCCTATTTCCTACTTTTTTTCAGAAATCACATTGATTACATGTTAAAATCACTGAGAAAAATCACTGGACACATACGTCGCCCAGAGTGTACATCCATATAGTTTTCTAGATTCACATTTTTGTATAAACAGTGGAGAATAAGTGAAATCTCTTGGGAATTTAGTAAAACTGAAATATCTCTATTTCCTGTCTGTGTGGATGTGAGAGTAAATGGTTGTCTGTCACTAACCCATAGTTTACTGCTGCATCTGGTTCCTCCTGATCATCTCCATGAACCCCAGAGACCAAGCAGCATACATTAAGGATAAATGTATTCATTTATACGTTCTAATTTTATTTCGTGTTGATGTTGTTAACCTGAATTTATTTAAATTACATTTACCTCAATGGGGATTCCAATCAACACGCACATTTTATAGTCTGAGCTCGTCCTGCAGGTTTTCTCATTATCTCCCACTTTACTCTATTTTAATTAATTTGATTTAAAGTTGCAGCCTATTGTGCAGCAGGAGGACTTTGTCCATAACAATGGGAAAGACAATGATGGAGCGGAATCCCACTTAGTTGAGAGGTGGCATCACATTCAGATTTTTGTCGAGAAAATAGTTCTGAGAGAGAAGTGGGATAAAGTTCATGAAAGTCCTAACCTTGTCTTTGTTGATCGGTAGAAGCTCAACAACTAATGGTAAAGGAGTGGCAGAGAAGAACACTTAAAGCGGTGCTATCTTCTTTTGCTTGTCCGTTGCCGGGTCGCAGGGGCAGCTGGCGCCACCCAAATCACTTTGCACCATGTTGTGGGTGGTGAGCCCACAAGAAGGTATGTGGGTCGGGACGGTGCGATGCCAAGAGCACCTCAGTGGCAACCTGGCAGGTCTTGGATTTAAACCTGAAGCCCTGCGGACCCAAGTTGGCTACGTTAACCAAAAGGGCACCACTGGCAACTGCGCTAGTGTAGTGTTAGTGAGGGAAATGCTCGTTGGTTGCATTAGTTGTAATTAGAAAAAAAAAAACAAAATCATCTTGCTCCACAAATAATTTGTCCTCAAGATCCTTAAAGAAACCATACTGCCAATGCTTCCCAAGTTGATATGGGATCTACACCGCCAACGTTGGTCTACACCAACCAGCCAAATTCTTCAATCTCTTGCCTCAGCTCCTCCATAAGCTTTTCCGATGTTTAAACCAGTTACATTGTCTCTCTACCCCACACCCCAGAGAAGGGCATTAGTTCCTAATGTGCCCATTCTCCCCGTGATCCAAAACGACTTTACAACCATTTTCCCGCGGACCCCGAACCCAAGGAGAAATTAGCCGATTGAACTGAGTACTTTTTTTATGTAGGTTGGGAGTCAGGGATTCTCAATGCCTAACGGACACCGGCTGAATGGATGTTATTTACAGCAGCCAGAGCTGATGTGTTAATGATGAGCGCAATAAAACACTCATCTGGGCTATTGCAGATCACAAAACAGCTTAGTGCCACCTGCTATATTAAAGCTGTTAGTTTAAACCGACAGCGCAGTGTCTGGGTCCGCAGTATTCCCCGTCTTTTATTCCGACAGACACAAATGCTAACAGGAATAAGAGGAATCGTCCCCAAATATACTGCTTAAAGTTTCAGTCCGAGGCGATGTAGCGAGCCGCATGTTGTATATCGACACTTGTTACTCTGGGGGGAATTTCCTTTTACCGGATCCACCGGTCTCATTAGTTACAGTCGAGGAAAACTTGCAGGACACATTCTGATTAATATGTATTGACTGTACGAAGTCTGATCCCGTGTCTGATCCTTTGTTAATTTTAAACCGTTGTGCTGTGTGTAAAGCCATCCATCAAAAACTCTCCGTTGAGATATTTTGCAGGCGCGCTGATCCTCTAAAGTACTGCTGACAGCCGCAATTGTACCTCTGTGTTTCCAACGAGCCGCAGTTGGAGATAAGCTGTCTAAATCCTGTCCAAACCTTAACTGTCAAAAACGTCCAACGCTGTCAACGTCTCTCAAAAGGCATTACACTCGGCACACAGAGTAAGACAGAGACAAAACAAAAACTGTAACACTGTCAAAATTTACTCCGTTGTTTTTATCTCTTTCATCCTTGATACCAATTAAACAGAAACACCACAGGTTCTTCTGTCCTTCATACCAGTAAAATTGAACACACCCTGATTTCACATAAATATATGTCCAAATAGATAGATACATAGATAGATACATAGATACATAGATAGATAGATACATATATAGATAGCCTAAGATAGCCTAAGTTGTAATTATGGTATTTTCCGCACCATAAGGCGTACTTAAAAATGTTGTCATCATTTGTCAGTGTGCCCTTTAATGTGGTGCACCTTATGTTGTGTTTACTGACCTCAAACAAAACTCAGGAATCTCTCAAAGTTTTTAAACACAAGCTAAGAAACTGCGCCATTTCATGGATTGTTGAAGTATTTACGGCTTCTGTAGTCAGGAGCCTCAAGGAGTAATACTGTACTATACTGTGTTTGGAGACATTAGCAATAGGCAGAAGACAGGAGACGGAGGTGGAGGAGCTAACGATGCTGAGGTTCTCTTTAGGAGAGACAAGGATGGACAGGATCAGGAATGAGGTGATTAGAGGGACAACACAGACAGGAAGGTTTGGAGAAAAAGCTCGAAAAGACAGATTGAGATAGTTTGGACATGTTCAGAGGAGGGACAGTGGATACATTGGTAGAAAAAGGATCCTAGAGATGGAGCTACCAGGTAGGAGACAAAACAGATTTCAAACTCAAGACCAGAATTCTCATTGGAATCATTAAGTAGCGCCAATGAGACCAGCTTGGATAAACCATTATGGATGTTATTGAAACCGCCATATTTTTAAAATCCGACACTGAAGATAAAGATTACGAATGGTTTTTGGAAGAGGACTGAACTGAAAGAGCAAGTGTATTGTTTTGTAAGAGTCAAGTTGAATTAAGTTCAATCTATTTTCTGTCACCAAAAAAAAATAAAAAATACACAACCTCATTCAGGACTGGTTGCATAAAGCCAAATAAAAAAAAACTCAGCTCTGAAGACACCAAAGTTATTGTCCAAAATCCATCTTAATGGTCAAGTTAGTGATCTGAGGAGAAAAAGTTTTCCCCGTGTGAAACAGGCAGTAACAGTCAGATCACTGCGTCCAGGTCTCCACACTGCAGGTCCCCGGTGGTACTGCATGTGGCCGTCTGTCATCTTCCCACTCACGCACTCCCCGTGGTGAAAGAGCCACAAACACAAACCTACTAAAAGCTTTGCAAGCGAAACAAAAGAACATAAATAATAAATAAAACCCAGGCGCCATTAAAGAGCGGAGGACCTCCATCCTTTTAAAGCCATCCTTTTGATGACTTTGATGTGCCTGCGGTCCCTCCGACACATCACTAATCTGCCCTGTAATTCAGCAGCAGACCAGAACCCCACTAATGGGAACATGAGCTGTTTTGGTGGAGCTGGCGAGAAAGACCTCTTTGATACACACACCAACTCCTGTTTGTGTGCGATTTCAGAACGTTACATGGGCGTAATGCTTTTTATCATGTTCTAATGTGACACAAGGGGGCGCAGAAACTTCTATATGGAATAATGATTGGACGTAAAAACCATAAAAAAACCCTGACAGCAGAGCAGCGGTCCACCTCCAGCTGAGGTCCGTCTGAAACACAAATTTTATGAAGTCATTTACCAGTTAAAAGATATTTATCCCCTCTTACATTCTTCTCAGTTCTTAACTTCTCTGCAAAATAAACATTTTTGTTTTATAAAAACCCTTCTTTTTTGTCTAAATTGTCAAAATTATAGCTTATTTTTGTGTTTGCCTCAAATCAGACAATCAAACAAGTCAAAGCAATCAGAAAACAAAAACATTTTTGTTGTATCTATTTGACACGTTTTTCATTTTTCAAAGGATAAATTAAGGTTTTGTTTTCACGACTTAATCAAAAATATTTTTTCTATTTTTCTCTCTAAGTACAGAGTGAATATTCCTAGAATGGAATCACCCAAAGTGTTCAGAATAAACAAAATAAATTCACTCGTTTTCTTAAGGTTAATCAAATTATTTTTTATAATAAAACAACACATTTTTGGTTTAGCCGTTAATTAAAAAAAGATGAACAAAACTGTGTTAAATAATTTTGCTATGAAAGGAAATAAAGTTATTAAAAATATTATGGAGATTATTAACATCTTATAAATATATATATATTTTTTATCTTTCACTAATATATATTGTTTGTTTTTCTCTCTTTTGGGAACTTTCAGCCACTGTTGCTGAGTTTAATAAAAGTAGAACCTGCGACCACGGAAGCTGCTATTACAGTGATTTATTATTTAACTTTGGGCAGAAAAATAATTCCCAGACTGGACATTAAAACCGTAACGTATAACTATAACTATAGAGTCTGTCCCTTCTGTAATACATGTGATTTCTATTCTATTGTGACCCTAAGTGATAGAGAACACCACCAGCCCGGGCTGACACTAACAATGTTAAGAAAAAAAAAACAAATAAACACAACAACACAATGCTCGGAGGAAACTCTCAGCGCTGCTCTTACTTTCACCTTGGAAGAAAAACACCACCATCAGGGTTTTCCGTCTCACACTCGAGTGAGACTCGGCGCCGAGGGGTTTTAAGTTGTTTACAGACTGACGTTTACCCGATTACTGAGTTCTCCTGCTTCACCACCACAGGATTTTATTGCACAGTAGCAGAAATGTTTAGTGACCCAGCGTTGGTCACGGCCGACTTTCCACCCGCTTTAGACTTTTTACCAGTTTTTCAGGAAATGTGCGGGGAGTTTGTTTAGAAATCTATTTAGTGTGTCATCAATTTTGTCTGGTGTTGGAGCACAGTGTCCTGAAACACCTTCACCTCTCTTTTTCTAAGTGCCTGCACATTTGCAGTAATTGCACTTGAGTGGTAGGGAAATGGCTGTGGTATGAGGGGAAGTCGAGGGAGGAGGAATAAGTCATCACTTTGCAAAGATTTTTCATGGGTTTTAGAGGTTTCCTTTTTCATTCTTAATAACCTAGTTTAACTGATGCCCTTGTTGTTTACCATGAGCGCTGAACATCACTAGGTCCTCGATTCGTAGGTTTGCAAATTTTCAAAATGTCAAACCGTATGCCTGTAATTGTAACCAATTTTGCGAGGAACAAAGGAAAGCAAACTCCACTTGCAACCTTTCACCAAAGTGAATAGTGGGCGGCTTTGAGCGCAGTGTGTAGGGACGGTGCCAGGCAACTCACTCATAGCCTTTCAAACCTGTAACCCTCTCGCCCCTAGCCTGGTTCCTTAACCACTAGGCCACCACTGCCATGACCACAGATTTTGGTCATGGCAAAAATCAAAAATCAATGAAAACAGCAAAAAGCTGCTCTCACCAGATTATATTTTAGCCAAAAAGACAGTTGATCATGTTTTGAGTTTGACTAAAACCCTGGTCCTAGAGACGTGGCATTCGTTTTGGCCCAGAGTCAATGTATCAGTCAATGGTGTCAAACTCCAGGTTTCATTTCTTGGGCAAGATTGAATCCCGGTTAGGGTGGTAGGCTTCCAGTGGGCTCACCGCCTGCTGGAAGATATGGGGTGGTGCGATGTGATTTGGGAGGGATATATGGAGACAAACGCATTCAGTGGAAACAATAATCCAGAATACAGACTAAAGGCCTGGGATTACACCACCAAACACATGACCTTATTGATGCAAAGCAAGATCTGTCACTTTGTTGAGCTTCAACTTCTGATCAAGTTATTACTACATCACATTACTACACCAGCCCTCATCTCCGCCCCAAATCATGAATAACCAAATGATTTTTACAAAAGGTTCTTGGTTTAATTCCCAAACTGTAAATCCCTTAGTGCGAGAGCAGCAGTGACTCACACTTGACTGGGAGTAATCTCTGAATGACTATCTTATTTCCTTTTTCTCTCATGTGCCCAAAAATGCAAAATAGCGTGCTGTTAGACAGGCAGAAGTTTAAAAGGTAATTTATTACAAACATGAAAAGAGACTCGGATGAAGGACTTTGGGCCGGGACGACCAGGCAGATTGGCAGGCTGGTAATGGGTTCGATGAAGCGGAGCGTAAGAGTCTGAGAGACTGGCAGAGTCGGCTGGAAATGGCAGATGTGGCGGAGCAAGACGGGCAGACAGGAGCTGAATCCAAACGGGTTGCAGACGGAGCCTGAGCAGCAGCAGCAGCAGCAGAGTTGGCTCCGACGACGGGTTTCAGCATCTGCTGATGTTCTGGAAAACAGAGGCTGGAGCATCACGGTGGGAGCCGACGCCGTAGTGGGTTTAAAACCCCAACCGCTGCAAATACACCTTTGTTGGGTGATTTGCTGTGAGTGTTACTGTAAGATGGATCGGTGAGTTTAGAAGCTGGAAGTGTTGGCACTGACGTTTCTCCACGGTATTGGGTGAACGTTGCAGATGTTGTCATGATGTTGTTGAATGTACAAGATAATTTCACATTAGCATTTATTCAAGCTCTGGAAAACCAATAGTGTCCAATCAAATATTTCCATCTGCTTGGTTGTGAATTTCCCAATTCGCAAATCCAGACCCAATCAAATTTGTCAGCAGAAGTTTGCCACTAAATGTCCGTCCAGCCCTCGATTCTTCTTTCTTCATCCTTGTTACTGCAACACCCACACTTTGCTCTACCAGGACAAACTGACCGGGGATTGGTCCGTCAGGGTTCCTTCCACAACCACCACCCAAAAGCTCATTGTACCAGGCCCTCCTGAACCTTTTAGCATGTGGTTAGTCCAGTGGAATGTGCCAATGGAGACCCCAACACATTGACACCCATCAGAAGACATTTTTCCTTGTTGCCTTTGAGACTTAACTTATGGTTAAGTCTGCAAACAAAGAGAGGTGGACATGCTACTAGATGTCCATCCATCTATTCCTTCTTCTTTCTCCACCCTTATCTGTTACTGCAACACCCACACTTTGCTCTACCAGGACAAATTGACCGGGTATTGGTCCGTCATGGTCCTCTCTACTACCACCACCCAAAATCACCTTGCACCAGCGCTTCATGAGCCTTCAAGCAGGTGGTTAGCCCAATGGAAGGCATCAATGGAGACCCCAACTTATTGACATCCATCAGAGGACATTTTCCTTGGAGACCTAGCTTATGGTTAAGTCCGCAAACAAAGACAGGTGGACATGCCACGTGGTGTCCATCCATCCATCTATCCCTTCTTCTTTCTTCAACCTTATCTGTTACCCAAGACCCACACTTTCCTCTACCAAGACAAAATGACCAGGGGTTGGTCTGTCAGGGTCCTTTCCACAACCACCATCCAAAATCCCACAGTACCAGCCCTTCAGGAACCTTCAGGAACCTCAGGAACCTGGGTGGTTGACCCAGTGGAAGGCGCCAACGGAGACCCCCAACTCATTGACACCCATCAGACAAAGACAGATCCACATTAAGAGAATCTTCATCCCCTTTGGCAGATTTTCCAGGGTCAAGACACTTTCCCCTTGAACCTTCTCAGAATTAACCTCCGTCCATCGAGCTCAGAAGCACTGGTTTATAAACCTGTTGGGTAAACAAGCATCGGTGATTCAGGACTAGGAAGTAAAGGCACGTTATGTCCATCAAATTTTGAAATTATTGATGTTGGATGCATCTCATGGACCATCCACGGGAACGGGCAGCGACGGGGATCCATACCATCGTTCACTCTTTCTCTTAATCCTTCTTTTTCCAATTCAAATGTTAGGTTTTAATGAGTTGTTGCCACCCTTGATTCCAAACATCTGCTGGACCCTCGCTGTTCATGATGGGATAAAACCAATTAGACAGCACCACCCCTGAGCTGGAGTTCTGTTGGCTCTCAAGCATGTGTGAAACTCATCAGCTCAGGCTTTCTCTGCCAACCCACTTCCCAACGGATCATGCACTTCCCCGCCTTTGTCTCCGGGTTTTTCTCTGCGCAGCCTTTTGTAAGAGTCACAGTTGCTGTTATGAAAGAAGCAGTTAGTTGGTAGATCAGCTCCTTGTCTCCGTGTGTGTACTGTACCGTACGTCAGCGCGGTTTGACTGCGGAGTCTCGTCACCTGAAGGCCGCAATTTGCATTTTTTCAAATTCGCTGCAGGCGAGAGTTCTGTTACTTGATTAGCTTCTTTTTCAAGTGCAGAAACAGGATGATTTTTCAAGAACTAACAACTGCTTTTTCAAACTAGCGATGAACATCTCACGCCCTCGGGGAAGATTTCTCTTAAATGATAAACAAGCAGTTTACCCTGAAGGGAGATACATACACACAAAAAGATGACTGTTATTATCTTTTTTAATGTAACTTTGACACCTACACTTGTTCTTACCTCACTGTATGAGGCATTCAGGCTCCATGTGTTACTGTAGGACAAAACAGATCACTAGTCTAAGAGGAAAGCTTTTCTTTGGTGAAACGTTATTTTCAATATTGTTTATAGTAACTATAATATATTGTATTATTATTATTATGATAATAGTATTATTATTTGTTAGCTCATTAATTCATCTTAATCCGGCTAATCTATCTATTACCGGGTCGCAGGGACAGCCTGACACCACCACTGCCACCCAAATCACACTACACCAGGCATGGGCAAACTAAGGCCTGGGGGCCAGATGAGGCCCAGTTAACTTTTTAAAGCAGCCCGCCAACCAAATTGAACTAATATTTATATTATCATTATGCTACTGCCTTTCCCCTGCAATAATACGTTCCCCCAGTAGATGACGTTATAAAGGCTACTAGAAATGTAGGAAGTTTTATCCACATTTCTGCTCTGGACTTGACCCCCGTGTCCAATTTTAGGACAAATTGTGGCTCACAAATCAAAACGTTTACCTACACCCACCTGCTCTCAAAATTAGAGATATAGGTTTAGTTTTTTTTTAATTGGTTTCCTCAACATTTTTTTTAACTGTTTTTAAGAAATTAAAGTCAACAGATAACAGGAGTCTCTGCAGATTATTATTTTTTTTTTTTAAAAACAGGACGATGGTCGAGTTCATCTGTACATGGCATGTTTTATTCTATTTTGCTTGTCTATTGCCGGGTCGCAATGGCAACCGGCTCCACCCAAATCACATTGCACCATATTGTGAACCTTCCTGTGGGTGGTGAGCCCACGAGAAGTTATGTGGGTCAGGGCAGTGCTATGATCAGGACACCTCAGTGGCAACCTGGCAGCTGGGGGATTCGAACCTGAAGACTTCCTTAACTGCAAGGTCCCAAGTTGAGCTGGATGGATGGTAAAATTGGTACGTTGGACCATTTTAACTTCCATTATTAACACCTGGAGTGTTTATCACAAAATCCGTTATTTAAACCTATTGATACTAATATAATAATGGAATAAAGATTTTGTCCATTTTTGTCTTCACCAGAAGTTGCAACCTGCAGTTGTTGCCTGTAGCTGAGGTAGAAGGTACAGATTAGAGTCAGTGAAACAGCAGGTTCATAGCTGCACATATTGGAGGTGACATGTTTGCAAACACCAACCACTCCAAGGTGGTGTCTGAAGTTTCAGCAACAGTGCCCTCTGCAGGAAATAAGTGTTAGAGCCACTGTTTATCTCTCTTAGATTCTCCCCCCCTTTCATAGCACCTTATTTCATTAAGGTACAGGCCACACCCCCACCCTCACCCTCCTATGGACATCCAGAAATTACTTGTTTTTTTCCCTCCATCTTTTAATAGCCCCAACAAGGGGTTTTTTCAGCCCTTCCACAGGCAATCAGAGCAGCATGTGAGGGTTCGAACCAAGCTGTGTTGCCAGCGGCTTCATATCAGTGCAGGCCTGCCACTTCAACAGGGAAAATGTCACTTTTGATATCTCCCTGTGGTCAGTGTCGGGGTGGGGGGTCTCACCAGACTAATGAAGTTAAACAGGAAAAGCTGTGGGAAGAAAAATGGACACAGCTTGATGCTTTGTGTTTAGTTTATTTTTATTTCCATGCCTCCACTCTGCCAGCAACCATGGCTGCAGGCATTTTGTTTTCAAGTCTGTCCGTCCACTCGACCGTCCAATACTCATGAATGAGAAATACCAGCGGGGCCTTGGGTGGAAGTGTTGGGGGGGTGGAGGTTATTAAAATTAAGTGCAAATATTCCTTTTTACATAAGTTTGTTTTAAAAAGCACGACTGTTGCTGACTGTGAATTCAAGGTCGCCACTTGCAGAAGAGGATTAACATTATTTAGTATGTGTTTTTTTTTTTTTTTTCTGGGAATCAAACCCAGGACCCTCTGTTCACTACTACTCCATGGAACCACTAAGATACAGCTTACTTACATGGTCTCTCCGGGTGAGCAGTATTCGGGGAAATACTGGGTGGTATCCAGGTGTAGATACCAGTTTGTGTCTTACATTTTTTGTTTTTACATTATGGAGGTTGGAAGGATGGTGTAGAATACAGGTGTCAAACCCAGGCCCGAGGGCCAAATGGGGCCCACATTGTAATAATATCTGGCCCTTGAGATCATAACTGATGTGTTCTAGGGGCAGTATATCTTCTTCTTCTTCTTCTCCTTTCGGCTCGTCCCTTTTCTCATGGGTTTCCTCAGCGCGTCAACAATTTCGAACTCGAACTTCATCCTCCTCCCTCACTGCATCTATCAATGTCCTCTTTGTCTCCTACCTGGTAGCTCCATCTCTAGGATCATTCTTCTACCAATGTATCCACTGTCCCTCCTCTGAACATGTCCAAACCATCTTAATCTGTCTTCTCTAGCTTTTTTTCCAATCCGTCCTGTCTGTGTTGTCCCTCTAATCACTTAATTCCTGATCCTGTCCATCCTTGTCTCTCCGAAGGAGAATCTCAGCATCTTTAACTCCTCCACCACCAGGGGCAGTATATATAGACTGTATATAGGCAGAATTAGTAGTATTAGGTGTGTAGGCTCTATGTATGTAGTATGGGGTGTGAAAATGAATCGTTTTGGATCGAACTGAACCGAATCGGATCGAACTGGATTGATCGTTTCAGTTTTTTTTTTTTTTATGAATCGTTCCTGAATCGGATCGCAGCCTGTGAATTGAGATATGAATCGGATCATTTTGTGAGTGAATTGTCACACCCCTAATGTATTACATACATTGGTTTTAGTGTTTTGTTGTTGTTGCCAGTAAAAAAAAAAATCATGCAAAAGAAACTGAAAAGGCTGAAGATAAAGAGACGGAATAATAAACAAATATAATACTAAGCTTTGGTTGTTCCAGATTCGATCTTTACGTAAAACTAGAGAGAAATTCTTCGTTGACAATTGACATCAACTACACAAAAAAAAAAAAATTCTGTTTCTCCTGCCACTTTGTCCCAGTTTTTAATATTCTCCCACTGTGAATTTGAGTTTGTCGCCCCCTGGTGTCTATGTGTACTTAAATGTTTCATAGTTTTGGCTCCAAAGTCAGTTAATCAATCCTGAGGGTTTGTGATTTTGATATATTCATATATACATATATATAGTAATGTAAAGCTGTATTTCTCTGAGTTCAAACAGATTGTCAAGAGAAGTCAAACAGATAGTTGTCATATAAACTAAACATGATCCATTCGTTGAGCATTATTGTACTGTGAAAAGATAAAGAATGAGAGAGTGATATTTTCATAATATGTGTATTTCTGTGAAACATGATTGCACTAGGGAATGTCTGTTTTATGCCATAGGTTTAAGATTTGTAATAAAGAGATGAAGTTTGTGAGAAGAAATGGCTGGTCACTCTTTTGGCTCACACACCTGTCTCTTATACACATCTCATGTACGTGCTCCGTGATTGGTTGGTGTGCAAATGAATCGTTTTGGATCGAACTGAACCGAATCGGATCAAGCTGGATCGATCGTTTCACTTTTTTTTTTTTTTTTTTTTATGAATTGTTCCTGAATCGGATCGCAGCCTGTGAATTGAGATATGAATCGGATCATTTTGTGAGTGAATTGTCACACCCCTAATGTATTACATACATTGGTTTTAGTGTTTTTATTGTTGTTGCCAGTAAAAAAAAAATCATGCAAAAGAAACTGAAAAGGCTGATGATAAAGAGACGGAATAATAAACAAATATAATACTAAGCTTTGGTTACTAGAGAGAAATTCTTCGTTGACAATTGACATCAACTACACAAAAAAAAAAAATTCTGTTTCTCCTACCACTTTGTCCCAGTTTTTAATATCCTCCCACTGTGAATTTGAGTTTGTCGCCCCCTGGTGTAGTCTTTGTACCCATTGAATTGTGTTTCCATCCCCAGAGTGCCCGTCTGTCTGCTGCCATATGTCCTGCCATTGCCTTTAAAAGCATGCATCGCTTTTTTTTTTTTTTTTTTTTTTTTTTTTTTTTGCTTTTTCCATCGCCTGCATCCAACTTTTACACCGTTCTCCTCGGAGATATTAGGAATGCGGAGGCACGTTTGTTTGTCAAGATGGCTCAGTGCATAACAATGACAGCATAAGTACAACACTAGCGCCTGTGTTACTCATTAGACACTTAATCACTCCTAACAACCATGTGCCTGGTCGCATTGTTAAGTATCTCATGTCACCGTGTGAACGGAAGAGTTTCCAGGCAACGTCTTTGATCAACACCAGACAGGATGATGTGTTGAGGTGTCATCACTGTGTGTACTGTATTTAATGCACGGCCGATCCAACGTATTCATCAAAACCTGGGCTCTGGACCTTTAGCTGGCACACACAGACACACACAGTCACACGTGATGACACAGGAGGCGCCGCTGGTCATGCATCAAACGGCGATAGCATCTCGTCACACTGACTTTACTTTGTCTTCATGGCTTTTTTTTTTTCTTTTTTTGACTCATTTGTTTCACCCGGCTTTGTGTTTGTCGTGTATTTGTCCTTTTCATCCAGATGCTCCCACCACCACCACCCCTAAACCCACTACAGCCACCACCACCACCACCACCACCACCATCTTCACCACTATCTCCTACCCTGAAGGAAACCAAGGTACAGTACCACCCTCACACTGCCTCCTTATCTATTTCTGTGTGTGTGTGTGTGTGTGTTTATGCTCTTGTGCTCACATCCCAACAAACCCATAAATCTTCATTGTCATGTGATGATGGCTTCTCTCATCTAAACCATGATGGGTCATCCAGGTCATCACCTCCCGTCATATAAAGCAGACCTGGGCAAACTAGGGCCTGGGGGCCAGGTGTTGGCCGTTGGGCTTTTTCATCTGGTCCACAAAATGTGTCCAAATTGTACAATTAATGTATTTTCTCATTATCATTCTGCCTTTTTCCTGGATTTAACGACAGAAACGCTGAATCCTACTGCTCCAGACTTGGCCCACGTGACAAATTCTTGCCCACACTCTGGCCCACAGGTCACAATATTTGCCCACGTCTGTTCTAAGGACTGTGACCGTTACAGAACCTTCTCTGCTGCCAAGGTGTAAACACTTCACGTACATCACTCGGTTTTCTCATCTGCATGTTTCAAAGGAATATGTGGTGTAAATGTTAGGATGTGATGCTGTTTGTCCTGTGCAGCCAAGCATGTGGGTTGTTGGCAGTGCCAAACACGCTAAGTTCTAAACGCAGCCAATTTCTGCCCCGTTTGTTTCAGCTGAGGTATCTCCATCTGTAGCCTCTGTCTTTCTCTGTCCAACGAGTTCCACTTGTGATTGATAAAAAAACAACTGAGTAACACATCACTCACCTCATAAAACGTCCTTCCTAAACTAAAAAAAAAAAACACATTTTCTTCTCCTTTGAATTGTTTTCTATTATTTGTATTCAACTGGTCTTTTCCCAAATATGTATTGGTTGGACTTTATTCCCATTTCAGACATTTACAGTTCTTCAACACTTATTATCTATTAATTTACTTCAAACGTGAAGTTTTCAATGCTTTTATTTTGGTAGAAATCATTCCTTCCAGTAAAAAAAAAAAAAGAATCTGAGGCGAAACCTGTCCGTCTGTCTGCCTCCACATCTGAACACTGTGTTCAAAATAAATAGCATAAATGTTCCATACAATAATGGTAAACATGGAAACCCGATGCAGGTACAGTAAAAATAGACAAGCTCGTCTGCAGGTGCCAGGAGTGGTGTGTAATTAAACCAACGCTCTGCCGCGGAGAGCGTGAGCCCCTGGAGATATGTTTAGACATATATTGTTTTTATGTCTTCATTCCCCAACATGTCTGTTGGCGCATGGTTTTGTGTGGGTATGAGCAGTTGTTAAGACGTAGAGGACAAAAGCTCAGCTTGTTTGTCAAAGCACGAAAAACTGCAGATGTTGGTGCCTTAATAGCAATAACAATAATAGTAATAATCATGGACAACAGTGGTGGCCTAGTGGTTAAGGAAGCATACTGCAAGGGTTTATGCTCTGAACATAGCGCCACCCAGACCCACTTAACTTCCACATAAAGGCTCACAGTGTGATTTGGGTGGCAGTTGTGGAGACTGCTGCCCCTAAGACTTGGTAAAAAATGAAGAATAATGAATTATGACAAAAAGAAATTGAAAAAAATAACACAGACCAAAAGCTAACTACGTATTGGATTTAACCTGATATTCATTCATTCATCTTCATGTCCGTTGCCCGGATCGCAGGGACAGGTGGCACCACCCACTGTGAGCCTTCCTGTGGGTGGTGAGCAAACAAAAAGTTACGTGGGTCGGGACGGTGCTATGACCAGAGCGTCTCAGTGGCAACCTGGCAGATGGTGGAATTGAACCTAAAGATTCGGACCCAAGTCCGCTTCCCTTAACCACTAGGCCACCACTTCCGACTAAATTGGTGCTAAATTGTATGATTAAGTTTGTGGTTCCACTAGGAATCAAACCCAAGACTCTGCTTCCAAAGCGCCCCTACAATATTAAACCACTAGTTTAATTAATGCTATTTTTGTTATAAAAATAAAAGTAATAATATAATCAGTATTATCATTTTGATTATTATTATTTTAATATAAACACTAAAAAAATTAAGTAAAAAGCAAAATCTTATCACAATGGTAACAGTGGTGGCCTAGTGGTTAAGGACCCAGACTTGGGTCCAGAAGGAATCAGGTTTGAATCCACTGATTGGTCGAGGTCCAAACTGTAGCGACATCAGGTGGACAGCATTGACAACAGCTTTAAGAGAAAAAAAATAAATAAAAAGCTGTCTGTGTACAGTGAGATGTCAGAGATCGAACGTATTGTTTCACTCGCTACAGTCACTCGTGTCACCTTTTAAATAGAAAAAAAAAATGTCCTTTTTACTTTAAAAAAAAAAAGGCAATTAAATCTGAAAGGTGAGTCATGGAGCGTCGGCAGCAGCAGGGGTTAATAGCAACCGAGCGAGTGCTCTTGAAAATTAGGGCCGTTCCAAATAAACAAAATTTATCGGACTCCTCCAGCAGCACAACTGTGTGAGTGTAAATCTCTGAAGTGTGCTGATAGAAAACATCACTTTATGCCTGGACTCAGAAATCAGCCAGAGCTCCACATGCAATCAAAGCCTCTCTGACAGGCCACTCAATGGGAACAAATCTCATGAGGCCGAGGCAGAAATCTCAGGCATTGTGCTTGATTATGCCGTCTGATTGGATTAAAGAGAATACCTATCCACGGCGGCTGATTGATGGCTCCTTTTTAGCCTCGGATCGAGTCGTCTGCACAGGCCTCGCTCTGATTATAGTCATCCCCGCTGATTCGCGCCCAGATCTCTGCTGATTTCCAAAATGATCACAGTTATTTTTAATGTACCCGTCGAGAATTACGCCGCTGCTTTCGGTAAATAGAGATGCCGACGGCACATTTTATAAGGATAACGTGTGTAAAATCAATGACTCGCTGGATTAGCTGAAGCGAGGCAAGGCAGTTTTATTAAAATGTACTTTTGCCCCCGATTCTACGCCCAGACATTGGATTCCGCTGCCGCCGTGTGGCCTGGTATTACCAGTGTTTAATTACGGCGTAGTCGATAATAGACAGATTTATAGATTTGTTTTTGCACCGCAGTTACATAAATATTTCATTAGATTTATCGCAAAAGCAAAAGAGTAAAAACAACACAAAGAGGCAGATTTATTGTCTCTGCTCGCAGGGCTGCTTGGATTATTTCTCAGTAATGCTTTATATTCATTGAATTTCTGTGCAGCACGGTGGAAAATGTTGGTAAAGTCGAAGAAAATACAGTAAACAGACTCTCAGACCGATTCTGGAATGATGGCTTCATTAAAAGAAATGACCTCGACTTGGAGTTTCTTTACATTCAGCAGATTCTGTAGAAACATCTCGTATCCAACGTTTGCAGAAAATGTCATTTTCGACCATTTGTCACAGTGATGCAATTTCACTCTGGTTTGTGTTTTTGTTTTGTTTTTTTCGACAGTGTGTCGTATTAAAGGTTGATCAGAGGTAAAGAGCGATGACAGATGAAAAATACACTTGAGGATAAATGTTGTCTCGCCACCAAGATGGCAGTGAATTTTCGACTTTTTGGGGTCAGCTTGTATTTCATAAAAAAAAAAAAAAGACTTCCTGTCGGCCCTGACCGCCACTAAAAAGATAATAGACTGCAGCCCCCGAGGAGTGAGGAAGGAAAATGTGTCAAGCAAACTGACATAGAAATGGACGAGACAAAAAAAAAGACAGAACATTAGCAGCCAAACACATGGGATGTGAATGAGAGGATATCAAATGAAGGTGAAAAGGAAAATAAAGAAAAAAGAAAAAAACAAGTTCCTGAGAGGTGTTTGGAGGAAAATAAAAATGTCTGTTGGCTCTGAATAAAAATTAATAACTTGTCTAACAGCAGGTGACGGTGAACATGCATTTATTTAGTATTGAAAATAGCAATTTAGTCATTTCCCCCATGTCACTTTCCAAACTTAAGAGCCCAGTGTTGTGGCTCTAATAGATTTTTTAAAGTGCTGTATTCTTTCCCTCTAATGGAAAATTGATTTAAAAGAAAAAAAAAAAAAAAAAAACAGTCCTGCTTTGATAGATTCATTTGGCAGCAGGTCTCTGATCTGTGTGGCACACTGTGGGTAAATGAAATCAAATGGTGCGGCACATTACAGTCATGTGAGAGTGCTGCCTTCCATCCATGTTCACAGTAATAATGGAAAGCCCCTGACAGTTGAAAGCCAGCAGAGGACATGTGGCCAGAACTGTAAAGTGTGCTGTTCCAATGGAGGAATATTGGCATTTATCAGACGCAGCTCTCCTGAGTCCTGTTCTTCTAAATCAACACAGCTGCCAATTTTGTCACATTATTAAAATGTTCCTTTTTTTTCTGTTTTACCGTACGTTCTCTTGTGCTTCAAAGCGAGGGTTGTGCTCCGTCCCTGGTCTTTTGACCAAAATGTTGTTATGGAAGAAAAAGTACTTCACGCTTTAATGGAACTGACGAAGAATCTGGGGGGAAATGGCAGCAGGTCATTTGAAAAGATGGATGGAAAAAGAAGGGAGAGACATAGAACCTTCTCCTTTTGGCTTGTCCCCTCCCACTGTCCTCTGTATCTTCTACTCTGACTCCAACTACCTCCATGTCCTCCCTCACTGCATCCATCAATTCCCGCTTCATCTCCTACCTGGTAGCTCCATCTCTAGGATCATTCTTCTACCAATATAACCACTGTCCCTCCTCTGAACATGTCCAAACCATCTCAATCTGTCTTCTCTAGCTTTTT
>JAFBJS010016206.1:0-13872 GCA_016785265.1 Paraplagusia blochii | reverse complement strand
CCTAAAAAGAATCTCAGCATCTTTAACTCCTCTTACAACTACCTCCATGTCCTCCCTCACTGCATCCATCAATCTCCTCTTTGTCTCCTACCTGGTAGCTCCATCTCTAGGATCATTTTTCTACCAATTTTCATTCATTTATTTTGTTCACCACCAACAAATAAGGCTCTGTGATATTTCCCACGTATAATACTATATATTGAGAAAATACTGAATACACTAAGTTCGCCACCAAGTGGTGAGTCATGGCAGATTCTTTTTTTTTCTGTCTTTTTAATCATTTTATCCCAAGGGCTGTTAAAATTATTGCCAGTTTTTTTTCAATTTTGAGGAAATTAAGCTAACCTGTTGTTTTTTCAATTAGGGACGCATCATTGGCTTTTAAAATCAAATTGTCAAAATGACCACTAGTGGGCGCACAGTTCTAGTTTTGATTTTTTTGTGTGTGTGTGAGAAAAATACATGAAAAAATTAGCCCATTTATCTAGAAAGAAAGTATCATCAGTAAGTAATGCATTTTCAAAATATATTGTGATGTATAGATATATTTCAGATCCCAAACCTTTGCTCCGCCTAGAAAAAGACTCCTCTGTATTTTATCTTAAACAAATAGAGAAAAGTGTGGGATAAATGCATGGCGTCCTTGTTATACCGCGGTGACACGGTTAATTTTATAAGACCAGACACCCGACACGTGTACCAGACCACGTGCACTATCACTGCCACTTTGCCCGGTTTGGTTCTCTGTCCATTCTGAAATTGGAGCCAGTCGGCCATAACTAATTTGATTAAAGCGGATAGCCAGAGAATAACCCGGCACGCCGTGTGAGGTACGGCCCTCAGAGAGCGTCGGGGATATTATAGCTCCAGACCTCGTTGGAAACGTGAGCCTGGAGTCCAACACGTCTTCTTAATGCAGGCGTATATTGTCTTCCAGAGGCATTACTGAGCCGCACGATGACCAGGAGGAGATGAAAGTCGTAAAGCAGCCCCAGCAGGGGGATTGTAGAATATTTGGAAAAATCCCTCCACATAGAGACAAATGTGCAGCTGTTCCACTCCGTATTTACACAAACCCTCTCAGTATTGCACCAACACATCATCATGAGAGCGGATTTAAAGTGGTCAACAACTCTTTCTGTTTTCTGCCGGCTGCGATTGTATGAAGAAGTTTTTGGTTTTAACGTTGATCCAAGTTATTATTGATACGTTCGGTGTGAACTGAGTTTCTCAGTTGGTTTAGTTGTATTTTTAGCAAGTTGTGAGAATTATTTTCAACAGTTAGAAACTTTCTGGTTGGACCTTCTTGGCCTTTTTGGAGATTTTTTGCGATTTTTTTTCTCCTTCGATTACGGGCCTTTTGTTAGAAATGTTATTAGCTGAGTTACGGTGCTGAAATCATAACTCACCAGGACACAAGTCATGAAACTAATGTCTTCATGTCAACTTTTCTCAACTCTGGGGACAGACGTTATAATAAATACCATGTTTACCATTTAAGGAAGGAAGGAATGGAAAGGCAACTCCTTGTCATTGCGACATTGTGAACCAACTTCAACTTTTATTTGTTTATAGTGCCAGATCATAACAACTCAAGGCACTTTACAAACAAGCATGCATAAAAAAACAAGAATAAAAAAAGAATATATAGAGTTAGCCCCTGCCCTTATAGACCCTCACACCGGCTGAGGAGCAACTCCCAAAAACCCAGAAAGGGAAAAAAAGAAATAAAACCTCTGGGTGATCGACACAGGACGGACAGGCGGGCTAACTAAACATTAGCAAGTAAAAACTAAAATTTCTGTAGCCGTCTTTGTAGCTGTAAGAGACGTGCGTTTTCTAAGAAGTGTTGGCAGATAAACCAGAAAAGGCTTCAAGAAAGGCAGAGATTGTTAAATCACTATTTTATTTTTTATTTATTTTTTTTCCAAAAGTCAATAAATATCTTTAAAAAAAGAAATAAATATGGAGGCACTGGGGACTCAGTGAAGTCTGAAGGATTGATCCACCAGGATCCATTCATGCCACACACAGAACCTCATTAAAATCTTGTATGTTTTCCAAATGAAAACAAGTGACAAGTCAATAGGTGCGTGTGTGTCTGTGTGTGTGTGTGTGACTCTATATTTTTTATAATTCATTTCAACTGCACTCCAATTGAGGACAGAAACTCAGTGGCATTATGGGCTTCAAATTTTTCTTCCTGGTTTTGAGTGCTCCCCACTCATATTCAGCATATCTTTGGGGGAGAGAAATCCTTTGTTGTGATGAAAGATACACCAGTTTCTGTATCGACAACGCTGTGCTGGGGAGATGAGAATAAGCAATCACACACTCCGGAGTGTGGAGAAGGCAGGTCGGAAAATGTGGATCCAAAAAAAAAAAAGTAATCTAGCAGCCAGCAGCGATTCACAGCAGTCACTTGGCATTTTCACCAGCACAGGATTCCACATAATGCATTTTCTGCCAATATAATTATGATTGGCACGTAGTTATCTCCACATGTTGAGCTAGATGTCGTCTCAAACCCAGTCCCCCCTTAAAGGCCAAATGGACAGCGTGGTAACAACCCCTGCAGCTGTGTCCACCTCAGGGCTTTGTGTCAGTGAAGATGGCCGCAGTGTCACGGCTGACCTGCGATCCTGAAGATACTGGACGCCCAGAAAAGTTCAGGCAATCACACAACGACAGTCACCCACAGTGTAATGAGGGTGAGGAGGCCACGTTGGCTTTATCCTCTTCTAATGAACACAAGTTCTTTACTGTCCTCCAAGAGTGGCCCAGAAGAACCACAAAGACCTCCATTGTTGGGTTCTGGAAATGGCTATTTTGTGGGTTTTTGTGTCGGACTTTGTAACACGCCATTGGCTTTTGTTGGCCTCCGTACTGACCCAGTTCTGGGAACACGAGTCTTTGTGAAGGTTTGAATTCCTTTTTTTTTTCCATACAGGCCTGTTTTTGTCCAAACATAGTTTTTAGTCAGCAACCTGGTAATTAAAACATTTTTGCCATTTTTTTGGACGCTATTACTAACTGATATTTATTTCAATCCACTTCCGACGTTTTTACTTGGGAAAAACAGAAAACAACAATTCTAGTGAGACATGGAAAAATTTCATTTGTTTTGTAGGTGTTTTTGTGCAACCTTTAGGCTGCAATTATCAGTTTTTGAGAAATAATTAATTTTGTAATTCAATCCCTATGTAAGTATATATTGGCTGGGTGTCATATTTGCAATATGACATACTAATAGTTATGGAATATACTTGTTTGGTGGAGTTGGAAGTCTTGCCAGTGTCAGTCAGAGGTACAAGATGTTTGTTCATAAACGCCGATAGAAGTGTAGATCTGAAAAAGGTAAAAAAAAAAAAAATGTTAGGATTAAAGTCGGCTTAAATCGAACAAGATCAAATTAGACGAAAGTCAACCTGCAGTAAACGACAGAAAACATGTTCTGTCTAAACAAATATCAGGAAAACAGTCGGTAAATGTCACACGTTATTGAATACAAGTCAACAGATTTATGAGTCAAGCATTTTTATATGTTTATTTTTTTTGTCTCTGCAAGTGGAAGAACAACATATTCATAGATCGGAGCTGATTGAACATTAAACTGTTAGATGGAAACCATGTATGTTGTGAAGATTTAAAAAAAAGACGGAAAGTAAACTCATTGTTATTGTGACATTAGGATACACAACCACTGCACACAATGAAATGTGTTACAACAATAGGTTACATCACCAAAAAGAACAGTGGACAGCTTTCAAACCTGGATTCAAACCTGAAACTCTCTGGGTCAAGTCCAGTTCCTTAACCGCTAGGACAGTGTTCCGCAACCTTTTTTTGCGCCACGCAACGGCTAAATGTCTTGTACTATTTTCGCAGAGCGGTCGTTAAGTTGTGACAGATAAATACAGCTTAAAAAAATAAGATTTCCGGTGTTCTGAAATATTTTCCTACCTATAAAATCTTCCTACCTGAATTAACGGTACGAGACCAGTATAAGAAGTTGGAATCTTGTATCAATGACTCTGCGTCATATTGAGTTTATTGTTGTTGTCTTCACTGAGAAAATATTTCCTAATCAAATATAGTTGCATTATTGATGATGGAATCCTAGCCATTCTATTGGTCAGTTCTTTTGTTGATGTGGGTATGGATCAAGTGGAAGGAATAGACAGATTATGCCCCGGCGCTAATTCAGCCATGGACGGGTTCTGGTCCCCGCCCCAATGGTCTGGGACCACTGTACTAGGACATCATTGCTAAAATATTATAGATCAAAGCCTAAATCGAACTCTTGCATTGCACAGAAGACGCATGTAAAGCTAAAGAAAGTCCCTCTTATTACCTTAAGGTATGTTATGTCCAAATAAAACCAGTTTGTGTCCTCAATTGTCCCCAGAGAGGGTTCTGGACATCGTTGTGTTTAAGGAAAGTAGGGTATAAACCCAGGGACCCCTGGTTTATGAGATAACCAATGACAGAAACAAGAATTCTGTGGATTCACAGTCATGAACAGCAGGGCTTTTCATCCGGTTTTATCAAGGTGCAGTTTATCCAAAATGTACCTCGACATTTCCTGTCTAATGACTGGCCTGTGGCAATATTGAGTGCTGACATGCCTGAATTATTCCAGGACCTTGTCAGGAAATGGATCCTTGGAGGCTTGAGCGAGTCTCAGACAGACCTGATACAGTCTCACCTTGTGAGATTGTTCTCCATACACCCTCCGCCTCTGGCAGCAGAACTGAGGTGTGTCGTTGGCCTCCTGCTCTCTCAACAATTGCATATTAGCGCCGAGTGCCTTCCTCGCTCTTACGTAAACATCTGTCTATTACTGGATGGCTCACAGGCAGTGCAATCTTCTCACGCATCTCCACGGAGATGCACAGGCGAGGTAACAGCAGGGTACACTGTGCACACCATCAAGTTAAATAACAGCCGTTACATAAGGACACAATCTCTTTTGTCCACGGGTTTTTTTTTTAGTTTTTTTTTCGCCTCAGTTTGGTCATAAACACTTTGTCTTTGCTGGTATGGATTCCACTTAGTGGTCTAAGGTACCGAAAGGTAAATGATACACTCCGAGAGCTAGTCCTTGTTACAGTTGGTCACGGTGTGTTTACAGCCACACTCCTACTGATATGGCGATGTTCTCCAGTGGACATATCAAGTGTCCATGAGTCATCCCTATTGGCCAATCATAAGCCCGTGTCTCCTGGTTAAGTGTACTGATCCCTCTCCAATTGCGATAGATGCGTTCCAAGACCAAACACGAGATGATTGCGAATTGAGCCAAGACAGTTATTACATACATAGTTATTACATCCCGAGATAATACCTCGACTGTATTACCCTCCACCAGGTAGTTGGAGAAGTCAATGTCTCTGTCATTGGTGTGAAACTCGAGGATTCACCTTCTGGGCAAGGTCAAATCCAGGATACGGTTGTTGGCGCCTTCCAGCAGGCTCACTACCTGAGGATTGTTTAATAAGGGGCTGGTACGGCGTGGTGTGATTTGGGCGGTGGTCCTGGAGGTCTGTGTTCGGGAGAGGGACCACTGTATTTCAAATTAAAAGGTATACTTGACGGGCAACAGAAATCTGGGACCCCAAAGTGGGTGATCCGAAGAAAATCAAGGAGATCACAGAACCTCTCCCTTCAAAATCAGCCATGCCATACATTACACTTCAGTCACTTCAGTTTTCAGTCAGGGAAAATCAAACAAGATGATCAGACTCCCAGTAGAGCTTATCCAATCCCGCGACGTGTTGCCGTCTATGTAGGGCCAGCTAGAAGGCTCTGAGGTCACAAACTTGCGAGATGATTGGTCGGAGCGCTTTAAACTGAACAGGCTGTGTTCATTCACTTACAGTGGGTAGAGCCCTCACTTGATTCTGAAGGCTCTGGCAGATGTCATGGAACCTGACAACACTAGCTAGCTGAAATATGATTGGATAAAAAGTTTTTATCAAACAAGAAAAAAGGAAATGGTCAACCAAAAAGTAAAAAAGCTTCTAAAAATCCAAAGTGGACCCCAAAGGGGGTGGCAGGCCTTTGAAAATATTTTTGATCATTATGTTTATTGCCAGATACTGAGTAGACTTTTAGAGTACAGTTACTTAAATGTAACTGAATGTCATAATAAGTAAATTGGAAAAGTTGACCATTTTCTTGAGTCGTGGCCAGTTGAGAACCTCTGGTCTGTGATGTTTAGTGTAGCATGATCTCACAGTTGAGATGTTTTCATGCTTAAACAAATTGTATTTTGATGGTAACATACAGTCAGACAAGTAGGTTTCCTTTAAACTTTTCCGGACCTTCATATCTGGAGGTTCTGGACTAAACCCGGTGGAGGTTTGGATCATTACTCTATTTGTCTCTGATTTAGAAACAATCCATGTATGTTAAAATGCAAAGATTAGAAAGGTTATTGTGAGATTTATTATCGGAATATTTCCGGAAACAACATTATGAGAGAGTGTTTTATGATGTTTAAAACGGCGCCCCCTTTATGTTTCATGGTAAATGAAAACATGGCACTGCACTCTGTTGTCGGTGAGAAGGCCAAGCTGAATTGGCTGGACGTCCTCGTAATTTTACGCCCGTCACCAGGCTGCGTCGGTCTTCTGAAGTCTTTTGATGTCTGCTGACACTGTCGTCAACAGTGTGAGGTTTGAACCTCTGTAGCCAAGTGTCCAATTAAATCAGAGCATTTTGCCATGTTTTGAATTTTAAAGTGTTTTTTTTTTTTTTGGTGCAGCCTCGCGCTCAAGTAAATCCTTTAACCTTGCAGTTTCCGTAGGTGGCCTCTGTTGCATTACGCCCTTGTATTAGTTCCACTGGGTTCATGTTGCCTCAATGTAGATAATATACACTTCAATTTTCTTATCGTCAGACAATCCAGGAGTAGTTTTACCTTGACATTTCTCGACTCTGAGCTCCATCTCCCTCAGAGGCGTCAGAGGAAAAGAAGGAAAATGGAAGAATAACAACACATTAAGAAAGCACTCAGACTGGGTCAATATACAAAAAGGGTTTTAGAAACAACAAGTTAAAAAAAAACAAAACAATATTTCACTTCTAGAACAGAAGCAAAATAAAAGTATGGTGACGCTAAGTGACTACGCCGATGCAGAAGACTGATGTCTATCTATGTTGTGATGCAGTGGCGGGTCGTGCATTTGAACCGTGGGCCTTCAGTGACGTGATAGTTTTGTGACGTCACATCAGTTGTCCCATATTCTCACTCAGATTTTTGATCTTAAGAAAATCAAGGAGATCAAAGGACCTTTCCATTGAAAAATTAATACAAGAGGACATTGTCAGACTAGAGCTTATCCAATCCAAGGAGACGTCGTGGGGCCTTCTATGTAGGGCCAGCTAGAAGGCTCGGAGGTCACAAACTTGCGAGATGATTGGTCTGATTGCTGTAAACTGAACGAGCTGTGTCCATTCACTTACAGCGGGCAGAGCCCTCACTTGATTCTGAAGGCTCTGGCAGATCTCATGGAACCTGGCAACACTAGCTAGCGGAAAAAGAATTGGATAAAAAGTTTTTATCCAACAAGAGAGAAGGAAATGGTCAACCAAAAAGTCAGAAAGAGTAAAAAAGCTACTAAACTTCACTAAACTAATCAACTTCACATCCTCTTTCATTGTTACAGTAGTTCAAGGGAAAAAAAAGGCTGTAGAGACCGAGCTCTGGTCCCAGCAGGTCAAGGTGGAGCAACACCTGGATTGTCTGATTACAAAAACCTAAAGTCTAAAGACATATTTGTGTGTTGGACCCTCTGTGGTCCACTGTGCTGCAGCATTTACTGGTAAATAAACCCTGGACGCCATAAACGAAATAAAATGGAGCAGATAACTCCTGTTGACCGAGTCCTCTCACCACTAAACTTTAGTTGAGCGTCTGCCAAACACAATGTCCCCACTGTAAACAGTCGCTCAAGTGCTGTCCAAGTCACGCACAATAAAATTAGGACAGCTGCACAATTATGTCCCCTGGACAGTTTGTCTTTTCTTTGCACCAAAGCTGCCAACACCGGCTACATGTTAATAGTTTTATCCATATCTCCTTAAGCACTACCACACACTGTCCCCTGCGAAGGGAATGTCCAGTGTATGTCTGTGCGTGTGTGTGCTTTAGGGTATGCGTTTGTTTGTGCAAGTGTGTGTGCGTGTGTGTGCGTGTGTGTGTCTGCAAAAGCTTTTGTTTATCTCTGCACTGCCTTTGGTTTCCCTATGATTTCCCTCAAGTCTTATGTCTTTTGTCATGTTCTGGTCTTCTGATTGCTTGCTTATGGGTGTCATTTGTTTTCTCCTCCTCCCTGCCCCTACTCCCCCACTCCCCCCACTCCCGCCTCCCTCCCCCATATCTCCCCCTTTTTTTATTTGCATGCCGTTCCTCCTGTTCCACACCTCCTCTCCCTGTGTGCTCAGACCCTGCGCCCAGCACTGAACCTGCAGCTCATGGTTGGTATCTCTACTTTCCTCTTTTTATGTCTTTATTTTCCAATGCATATCCTGTCTCTGCAGCATGTCTATTTCTCTACTGTTGCTCTGTGGACGTTATTGTTTCAGACTGTCAAACTGCACCCCCTACAGTATCAATCATGTATCGATCACAGCGATCACAGCAACCTTCCCAAGTGAATGTTTCTCGTCACATCCACAGCAACGCAAAGATGTCAAATCGCCCCGGTGTCCTCACGGGGACGCAGATGATCGGAACACGTGGAATACTTCCTGCAAACTAACCAATTACTGTGTTTCCCTGAAGGTGTCACAGAGGAATATAACCAGCTCTGAGGCCAGAGCTGATAATATCGACAGCGTGAAATGATTTTGCGCTGAGGCAAAAATAGACTTAATTTACTCACTGACATTAATTTAAATGATGATGATATGCATCATTTTCTCATTTTTTTCCCCCCCTGATTTGCATCCAATGTATTATGACAAGACTTTTTTATAATTGGTGTGGGTAAAAACGTGAAGAACACACACACACGTTCATTTTCATTTCACCTACCTGTTCAACAAAGTCAGTCGAACTCTATCACGGTCAAAGTAAAGGCCAAACTTTTGCGTATTTCGTCTCGGCGGAGCAACATCGCCGAAAAGTGGGAATTAACGCAAAGGAAAAACAGCTTTATAAACTGTTTATCGTTGTTTAAAAGAAAACAGTTTGGTTGAATTGTCCGATCGATGGAAATGATCGAGTGAAGAAATGCACCAGTGGTTAGATTTAGTGAATGCATCCATTGGTCGGTTTAGTCAAAGGATCAATATGATGCTGGTGTAGCATCAGGCGACTAACGTTTCCACACAGCTGCAGCCGTATTCAGCCCTTCTCTGTGTAAGTGATTTTGGCAGCTCCTGTTGCCCCCGCCCCACCCACAGGGGTTTTATTCTTCTTCTTTTTTTTTTCGGAGTTGCGTTCATGAGTTTTTGAATGGTTGCCGCAGATGTTGTGTTCCGGCACATAATTATTTTTTAAATGCTACTAATTAACTGTGGTGATGCATCATGAATATTTTATTTTTATTTACTAGAAAATTCACTGGCGGAGATTTGAATAAAGTACAGTCAACTAGTGCAGAATGAAGCTGCAGTCAAAAACAAAGAGAGAAAAAATGGACATCGCCACCTGTTGGCAAAGATGTTTTAAAATAAATCGGTAAATTGAAAAGAAAGAGTCCCCCTGTTGGTCTCGCACAGTATTTACTGTTCTGTCATTTGCTGCTGTGATTTATCGCCTCCTCCATCTATTCTAATCTTTTCTCCACAACTGGAAATTAATTTACAAACTCAACGTCACATTCTATTGAATAAGAAACTAAAACTAAAGGGCGTTAAATTGACTCAGGAGATAAATGATTTAAAAAGTTCCCATATACACTCAGGTCCACAGCTCTTCAACACTCCGCCAAAACAAACAAATTGCTAAGTCAGTGAAAAGCGTTGATTTAAGACGAACTCGGGCAGCGAAATTATATCTTTTTTTTTAATCAGATTGAGTTCTTTAATTAAGCTACTTGCCCTTTAACTCAAAAGTTAGATTACACCAGCGGTTAGGGCTAAATCTGTTTGCTGGCAAAACAAGTAATTTAGTTTTGGACAGTATACGGATGGACAATTTTTTTCCTCGGACAGGCAAGGTAGCACTGCCATGTCTTTGGTTGTATTGGTTGAACTTATGTGGACTAGCCAATCAGAGACGGTTTACAATAAATAATAAAAGCAGCAATTACACAAACTTATATATATATGTATATATATTTATTTATATATGTATGTGTAATTGCACTACTTTATAAACTACCTATATACTACTTTATATATATTTATATATGTATGTGCACATATATTTAATATATTATTTATATATGTATATGCAATATGTCTCCTATGTATATGTAAATAAATATATATATATTTATTTATATATATATATTTATATATATGTGTGTGCATATATATGTATGCATAATTGCACTACTTTTATTGTAAACCACCTCTGATTGGCTAGTCCACATAAGTTCAACCAATACAACCAAAGACATGGCAGTGCTACCTTGTCTGTCCTAGGAAAAATTTTGCTAGCTGAAATACGATACGACCAAAAGTTTGGACACACCCTCTGATTTAATCTGTTTCTTTTCGTGACTATGGATTTACATAGATGTAGATTACGTAGATTCTCAATGGAGGCACCAACACCACAAACAAGAACAAGATGAGATGGTTTCTACATCTACAAAGTAAAAGTCATGAACGTAAAGGAAGTCCATTGAATGAGAAGATGTGCTGTGGAACGACGACACTAGTATCTAGTTAAATAAAAGTCTTGATTCTACTGTAATTGATTCACCATCTGGCAAACTTTTCTGCTGATGTTCCGTGCCAATGTTCAAAGCATCCTTATTTGGCTGAGGTGCAATTTAATGTAATTCAGCTTTTTTTTTTTTTTTCTTTTTGATTTTGCGAAATTACCCCTTCTCCAATTTTGTCCAGCTGTTCGACACATCAACTCAGAAGAGTTTCTAAACTGCAGACTTACATAATGTTTGCGTTCCCATCTTTCTCCCGCGCTTTATTGTTCATGGAAGCTAAGAAAACCTGGCAACATGAGAGAGGTCGCCTGTAGTGTTGAACCCACAGAGAGTAACCACTCATATCTGCAGCTGTCTCGGGCTTTTATGGCGCTTGATAGTGAAGTTTCAGCTCATTGTTCTGCTGTCAGGGCCTCGATTTAACTGTTTTGGTTCATGCTCACTGCTGTCACAGCAGAACCGTCGACTGCAGCAGACAGCTGTTTTCTGAGGAGGCTCTAAAAACCATCTGTGCGCTCCCTGCTCAGCAGAAAACCTCAGAGAGAAACTGTCACACACTATTGCTGGAGAGCAGAGTGGGTCCTCAAGTAGATCCAAAAGACAAATATTTTGTTATGGAGTTGGTATCAGCAATGGAAAAAAAAAAAAAAAACTTGGATGCACAGCACGATGGTCACAACCAAGTTTTTTTTTTTTTTTTAGTTTTTCATTAGGTCTCGGTCATGGCAGCCTTCTTCAAGTCACTGGAAACACAAAAACATCTCATCGCTTTGTCAATAATAAAAATACAAAAATATATATATAAATATATATATAAATATATAATTAAATATATAAAAATATAACAAATTAACCCTGATCCTAACCATAATTCTAATCTGAAGACCCCCCCAACTTAAGATGGATGGATGGACCGATGGATGGGTGGATGGATGGGTGGATGGATTGATAGATAGGTAGGTAGGTAGATTGGTGAATGGATGGATGGATGGATGGATAGGTAGGTAGCTAGTTAGGTAGGTAGGTAGGTAGGTAGATAGATAGGTAGGTAGGTAGGTAGATAGATAGGTAGGTAGGTAGCTAGGTAAGTAGGTAGGTAGATAGGGTGGATGGATAGATAGGTAGATAGATAGATAGGTAGGTGGATAGGTAGGTAGCTAGCTAGGTAGGTAGGTAGACAGGTAAGTAGGTAGGTGGACAGATCTCAACAGATCTCCAAGCAGATATTTACAAACTTACTGCTGAAACCTGAATATTGAGGAGAATGACCCAAAAGTAGCCAAAATGTACAAACATAAAATGGGCCAGACCTCAACCGGTGACCTTTGGAACCAAAATGTAATTTTAGATTTTTTTTAATTCCTTGAGAATATTTCTTTTCATAGAGACTCATTCTAATACACATCTTCATCCTAACTTGAACCAGAGGAAACAGAATGAGTTTCTGCCTCATTAGGACCAGATTTTGGCCTTGACAGGTCTCAGACCGGTAAGAAAGTCAGTAACCAGCACACACAGGAGAGAGAGCGCTAAGGAGAGATCTTATTAGCCAGTCAGCCGTGCAGGAGTCCAGGCTGAATAGTAAATAAAAGACATTGATTAGATAAATAGTGAATCACTGTGTAATGAGTTGGATTTCAAGCCCAGATTCGATGAATATTGACACCAGTGAGTCGGTGAGTGGCAGCACAATGATCAAAAACGCAGGCCCAGTCTTTCCCCCCGCTGATGCAGAAGAAGGAGAAGTTATTAAACTGGAGAATGCATTGAGCGAAGTGAAAACACACTGTAACAGTACATGCTCTTAGAGCTGTTTAATTTAACATGTCTGTCATCATTCACAGAGCCATGGTGGTACCATGGAAACACAGCAGCAACGCTGCTGCTGCTGCTGCTGCTCAGGATGATGATGATGTTGATGATAATAATAACTTCTAAGATGGTTTAAATCCACTTAATAGGTTGCATTTATGATTAGCAGTGTTATGGATGCTCTTGTAATCAGGACTAATCAGTAGTCGCTGTGCCCTTGTGTGAGGGGGCGGGCTCTGGGGGTCAGCGGTTTATTATAGGGTTTCATGTGTAGATGCGTGTTTGCCTGGGGAAAACATAGACATTTTTGGGGATTGGAGTTGAATTCCATAAAACATGCTTCACAAAAATGTGAAAATTTGGGTATTTCATTAAGGTAATGGTCCTTCATTCTGTTTAAAATGCTCCAAATTTGGAAAAAAAAGTCTGGTTAAAATATCACTCTATCCTTTTTCTCCCGCTTATGAGTTACCCCAGGCCTGGGCAATAATTTTGACTCAATGAGTATTAAAATTGGACTCGAAGGGGCCGAGTCCAGATAATAATATAACTGAATAGTATCATTTGGTCGAGTTTGGCCGGCCGGATTAAAATGCCAAATGGTCCTCAACCGGCCCCCGGGCCTTAGTTTGCCCAGGGTTAGGGTTAGGGTTAGGGTTAGGATCCAGGTTTGAATCCACCGACTGCCAGTGTTGGGACTAACACGATATTACTTTTCTCGATAAATAATAATGTAATGCGTTACTTTTCCCATTCAATAACGCCGTTATTGTGGTGTAAAGGGTGTGGTTACTTGTTACTATCTGTGGTCCAAATGGACGGTTCCTCCCGGCCACGGAGAGAGGACTGTGTGGCAGCGGACACACTCGATGCAGCACAGCAATACACACACCCTCCCCATGGGTTTTTAAAGTAAGGAAAGTAACTAGTTATTAGTTACTTTTATAATTTAGTAACTAGTAACGTAACTAGTTACTTTTTTCAGAGCGGTAACTTGTAAAGTAATAAGTTACTTTTTTTAAAAGTAAAAGTGGTACCGTCCCCACTCGGAGACAAGGAGTTTGCGTTAATATTCCTCTACCTTCCCTTTAAACTCCGAGAAGTCCAGTTGCTTAAGACGAAACATTTTGGAATTATAAGCAAAACCAACTCCTAGAATTCATGATGCATAACAACCCCAAAATATCTCTGAAGGTTCTGACCCAGTCTTTGT
>JAFBJS010016203.1:0-14444 GCA_016785265.1 Paraplagusia blochii | reverse complement strand
CCTGTACACACAACACATCCACTCTTCTTCTCTCCATCATGTCAGCTAGCTCCCTACCTTTCCCTGTCATTGTACCTACATTCAGGGTTCCCACTTTCAGACCAACACTCCTAACCTTCCTTTTTTCCCTCTTTGTCTTAATCAATCTCCCTCCTCTTCTTCTTCTTTGTCTTCGACCAACAGTAGTCCAATTTCCAGCTGTACCCTGTAGGTTAACATCACTGTTGGCGGTCGTTGTTAACCCGGGCCCCGACCGATCCGGTATGGAAATCTTTTTATTGACTCGCATTATAGATTTGGCAATTTGGCAAAATTTTTTTACGCCGGATGCCCTTCCTGACGCAACCCTCACCATTTATCCGGGCTTGGGACCGGCACTAAAAAACACTGGCTTGTGCTCCCTAGTGGCTGGTTTATATGAGTAAATGAGGCAAATCAGATTTACCCTATCAGATGCATTATAACTCCACAGGGATAGGTTTAATTAAGTTTGTATACAAACTCGACAAAATATATATAAAAAAATGTGGCGTTCAGATGTATTTGCATTTACCCTCAGCTTAAATGTGTCCCATGTGTTTGTGGTGATAACAAATTCAGTGACCTTACTGTTACACACATGAAGTGAAAGCAAAGGGAACTATTTGGTTCAGTGACATATCAAAGCATTGTTCTTCTCCCGGGATGTTCTCACAGACATCGCAGCCTTTATACATTGGTTTGTGAAAATATTCCTACCCCTTGAAATTTTCCACATTTTGTCACTTTACGACAACAAATATTTTGTTGGAATTTTATGTGAACAACCAACAAATAGTGGCATAGAAATGTGGATTGGAATGAAAATTTTACACAATTTAAATTTTTTTTCAAAATATAAAAAACTGAAAATTGTGGTATGCAAAAGTATTTCCCTCAGTCAATACTTTGTGGAACCACTTTTACAGCTGCAGGTCTTTTGGGTTTGTCTCTACTAGCTTTGCATAACTAGATAATGGAATTTTGAAATTTTTTGTTGTCCTGCTAAAGGGTGAATCTCAGCCCAAGTCTCAGGTCTTTCTTCAGACTCCAACAGGTTTTCTTCCAGCATTGTCCTACATTTGGCTCTGTCCATCGTCCCATCAATTCTGACTACCTTTCCTGTCCCTGAAGAGAAACATCCCCAGAGCATGTTTCTTTCACCACCATGTTTGACCGTAGGGATAGTGTGTTCAGAGTAAGTGCAGTGTTGGTTTTCTGCCACACTTAGTGTTTTGCATTTATTCCAAAAAACTCTATTTTGGTCTCATCTGAGCAATGCACCTTCTTTGACGTTTGATGTGTCCCTGACATGGTGTCTCAGTATCCAAAAGTCATAACTGAGGGATCATGGTAGGTGATTAATAAAGTTATATGAATGATAAATGTTCACTTTTTAAGCTGAAAACAAGAGATATGTGGTGACAGGTTATTAGGACACATTGAGACATGTCCTTCATGCTGGGGAAGAACAATGTGATAAAAAGCTGTGACGTGGAAATGCATAAATGTAAAAGCTGAGAGTGTATTGAATCAATGAGTGATTTTGTGTAATATGATTATTATACGTTTAATTTAAAGAATGAAATATATTAAGATGTGATTCTTTTTTGGTGATGGAATGTTTTCACATATATGTTTGTTTCTGAACAGATTAAGAGAATGAAATCATGAAAAGAAGTGAAATGATCAAATGGCTATTGTTGTTTTATGATGATGATGGTTAAAATGATATAACAGAAAAATAATGTTATGATTAATATTATGATTCATAGAAAAAAAGTGAAATGATTAAATGACTATTTTTGTTAAATGTGCTGATGGTGGTTTATCATTATAATAGAAAATATATGTGAGAGACATGAAACAGGTTGAGACATGTCTAGGGGAAGAACGAACGTAATGGTGACACAAAGTACGAGGCCTATAGTAGAGGAGAGATCTGGAGGACAGGGCATGGAAAAAACCCAACATGGCCTGCTGAGGGAATGACCAATAAGCGATGGTAACGTAAAATGAAAGAGAGGGAGAGAGAGGGGAGAAAAGGTATAAATATAGGTGTCAGGGATGTGGTGGCCTAGTGGTTAAGGAAGCGGACTTGGGTCCGCAACGGCCCCCGGTTCGAATCTACCGCCAAGTTACTGCTGAGGTGCACTGAGCATGGTATCATCCCTACACACTTCTCCCCGGGCACTCATTAGCTGCCCACTGCTCACTTTCATGATGGGTTAAATGCAGAGGTCAAATTTCGTTGTGCGCTGTGGTGTGAATCACAATGTCACAATGACAAAAAAGGATCAAAGGAAGGAATTTAATCTTTAAAAAGACAGAGTCTGGACAATTTAGAAAGTATTGGACGACCCAGAGATAGTTAGACCAGTGCAGGGGTCGGCAACCCGCGGCTCTTTAGCACATTCCTAGTGGCTCACTGGAGATTTTTCTCAAAAATGTGTAAAAAATAGAAAAGGACTGAAAGGACATCAAAATGGAACAAAAACTGTCCTAGTGTTGTTGGGTTTTTTTTCAAATGTTTTACCTGGATATGTACCGGTCAATCGACCTATGATCTAAAACACCGGTTTAATATCCAACAGACCCTTTCGGTGATCTGCCCAACACTGTTGTAAATTCTCGTTTTCTGCGGTCACATTGACATGCGTGCACAGTGACTGCAGCTTAATGCGTTCAGATCCGACTTTTTTAAAGTGTGTCAGGACCAGGGTTATAAAAGTTTTGGATTTTTCAGTGTAGTTTCGTTTTAGTTAGTTTTGCCTTTTAGCACATTAGTTTTAGTTATTCTTAAAAGCAACTAATTTAGTCTTAGTTAGTTTTAGTTTTGTCCAAAATTTTTCGTTTTAGTTTAGTTTTAATTAGTTTTAGCTTTTGTTTTAGTTTTCTGCGAGGTTCGAACAAAGACGAAAACGAAGTTCATTTCTAATTTCAGTTAGTTTCAGTTAGTTTTGTTAGGACACATTTTCGTTTTAGTTAGTTATAGTTTTTTTTTTTTTTAATTTAATGATCGTTTTAGTTAGTTTCAGTTAACAAAGAGCTTTTTTCAGTGATCATTTTCGTTTTTTCGTTCGTTTCCATTAACTATGATAACCCTGGTCAGGACGATATTAAAACATGCTGTTTGTAATGGCTGCAAATCAAAAGTAAGCCGTTGAGAGTTAAGGACTAAGATGTTAGGGATAACAAACTTAATACTGCACTTAGAAAAGAAGCACCTGTTTTTTTTAGCGAATATAAAGAGGAGACGGCTGCTGAGAGGATTGGAGGATCGGGTCTCGGCAACCACAACAATCCTCCAGTGTGGCTTCTACGTGCGACATGAGTACCGACAAGTCCAAAGCCACCAGTACAAAAATTAAGCGTGGTACAGAATAAAGGCATTGTAAACCCGGTGAAACACTTGAGTCCACGGTACAGTTGTACAAGTAGGCAATACTTTTCTGATTCAGCGCTGCCAGAGTTTTTTTTTTTTAAACACAATAATTCCAAAAAAGCCTGCTAATTAATCATAGTTTAACTCTATATTTTACTCATTTAATTAATATGACTATTAATAAATGTTAGTTTGTTTTATTTTAATAATTGCAGGTTGTGTTTTAACTGCAGAGACTAGAGGAAGCAAAGAAGATGAAGAAGAAAAAAACTTCCATCCTCCCACAAAGAGGACTCTCATTTTTCTTCAGTTTAGATAGAAAAAATTGGACGACCCAGAGATAGTTAGGCTAGAGGAAGAGAAGAAGAGGAAGAAGAAGACTTCCATCTACCTGTGAATAGCACTCTTGTTTTTCTTCAGACTAGATAGAGATTGGACGACACAGAAATAGATTGACGGGAAGAGCGGAGGTAAGAAAACTCTCATTTATTCTCAAGGATGACTTGCATCTGTCCTAGAAAAATTAGATAGAAAAAAATTCAACGGAACAGGAGTAGTTAATCGGAAGGCCAGAAAACTTTCATCCACCCTAGGAGAAGGCCCTTATCTAGCTTAGGTAGTCAGAAGGATAAAAAAGAAGACGAAGACGGAAAGAAAGAAGAGGATTGTGGATAGCAACGGGCAGAGGAAGAAGAAAAATAACCTCTCATTTATCTTTGTAGTAAAGAGAGCCCCAGCCGGAATCAGTTAGTTGTTAGATAGTAAGGGAAAAAGCGGCTGCTGGACAACCTAAGGATAGCAGCCCCTTTGGGGAATCGGCCCTGTATAGGCCCGAGAAGGTAGCGTCTGACTCAGCCGCAGCCTCAACCAAGTACAGTGTGTACCCGGCCAAGGACACTCTACTCTCCCCCTCTTCCAATCTGCTGATAAGGACACAACAGTTTCATTGTACCCCCCAATTTTGTTGTACCCCCAAGGTGCAATGACAATAAAGGACTATTCCATTCTATTCTAACAGGGTCAGCTTAGAATAAGTTTATCAGAAAATGCCTCAGCACATTTATAATTATATTTCATCCTTACTTCTGGTTCCAGGTCGCTGCTCTTGTGGTCGACCGGTCTGAGTCCAGAGCGGCTTTTTTACTTTTCTTTTCTTGTTTTTCCTATTTCCAACCCACAATTTCTATTCCTTCCGAGCTCTACCAACTCAGGAAACCTAATTGAGTCTTCTTTTGGCTCCCCAACCATACTCCCCACTCTCATGCTCCCTTTTCATTCATTCTTAGCCACCAGCGCTAATCGCTAACAACAACAACAATGGTCTGCATGCCCAGACTGCTAGGACTACATACTCACGTGAGCTCCTGCTGCATCTCTGCCATGGTCCAGCCCTCGACTTGCTTCCCGTGGGGATATGCAACAGCGGTACCAGGCACGTCACCGCTGACTGTATGAGCATCAAGAGGACCAGATGGGGCAAAAAGAAGGGCGGACTCCGAGGCAGACTTAAGCGTGAGAACTGGAAACAGCAGGCACTGCCAGCAATCATCCTTGCCAATGTCTGCTCGCTTTGCAACAAAACGGACAAGCTCCAGGCAAGCGTGAACCACCTCTACAAGTACAGACGCACATCTATCCTGGCGTTCACTGAGACCTGGCTCAGCAACGACGACGACAACGCCGACATGCACATCGATGGATTCGGGACGCTCATCAGGCTGGACCGAGACTGCGACGTCACAGGTAAACAACATGGTGGTGGCGTATGTTTATACTTCAAGCCCAGTTGGTGCTCCATCATTCATGTGAGGAAGCAACTGTGCACTCAAGACATTGAGCTACTGGCTGTATCCTACCGTCCTTTCTATCTTCCCAGAGATTTCCCCCAACTCTTCTTCATCCTCACCTACATCCCTCCCAATGCCAAACCCACAGTGGCAACTAAACACATCAGAAGCACTCTGGACAAATTGGAACAGTTATCCCCTGACTCTCCTAAATTTATCCTCGGTGACTTCAACCACTGCAACCCAGAGAAAGCCCTCAAAGGTTTTAACCAATATATAACATGCACCACCCGCCTGGGGAAGACGCTAGATAAATGCTACGGCTACGTCCCTGATGCTTACATGCCTGTCACCCTCCCCTCCTCGGCTCCACTGACCATCACACCATTTTGCTCCTTCCTGCCTACAGCCTGGCCGTCAGGAGAATCAAGAAGGTGACCAGAAACATCAAGCAGTTGACGCAGGAGGGCATCATGACCCTCCAAGGGTGCCTTGAGTCCACTGACTGGAGCAACATTCTCTACCCTCTGACGACATCGATGCCCAGGTGAAGGTGGTATCCTCCTACATCAACTTCTGCGAAGGAAAACATCATCCCCTCCAAGACGGTCACCCTCTTCCCCAACAACAAACCCTGGGTCACAAAGGAGCTGAAAGCAGTTATCAAAAGGGAAAATCTTCTTCTCAGGGATCGAGGCTGAAAAAAAGGAGATAAATAAGGAGGTCAAGAGATATCAAGATTGCCAAATTGAATTATAAAAGCAAGGTGGAGGAGAGATTCACCCAGGGGAAACTCCGTGCAGCCTGGCAGGGCTTAAAATTTATGGCAGCTGTGAACACCACCACCATCCAGCCCAGGCCCTCTTGACAATGACCGCAACTCCTTTTTCACCAGGTTCAAGACTGACAACACTACCCAGCTTGCCAACATCAGGCCTTCTCCAGCCAGATGACCCTCCTATCACCTTCCACACCAGGGATGTGGTGAGAGCCCTGAAGAGGACCAAGATCAGCAGTGCGCCAGGAGCCGATAACATCAGCGGACGTGTCATCAGGTACTGTGCAGACCAGTTTGGGTGCATTTTTCAGCACCTGTTCCAGTCTTCCATGACTGCCGCCACTGTCCCTAAGCTGCGGAAGCACTCCATCCCCATAATCCCCATCCCCAAGAACAGCAACCCAAAGTCTCTGAACAACCTCCGCCCTGTTGCTCTCACCTGAGCACCTCTCACCCACGTGATGAAGGCCATGGAGAGGATTGTCAAACAACACGATCTTTGCTTCATTCCCACTGGCCCACCTAAAGATCATTATAAATTACAAAATAAAGGTTTTTTTTATTATTTTACCGCATGAAGGGACTGCTTGCGCACTTCTTTATTTCTTTATTTTGACGTGTTTCATGCGCGTGACAGAATCAATGTTGGTGCAAGCAGGTTTCAAGAAGACTTCAAAATGTCAGCAAAAAGAAGAAAAGTAGATGCTGAATACAGAACCTTTAACAAAACATGGATTGCTAAATATTTCTTTACTGAAGTCAGAGATAAAGCCGTGTGTTTAGTTTGCGGAGAACTGATTGCCATTTTAAAAGACTACAATATAAATCACCATTACCTGACTAAACATGCGGAGAAATACAAAAACTTAAGTGATGCTCAAAGGACGCGAACATTGGAGGCTTTGCTAGTTAAAATAGAAAAGCAGCAAGGCTTTTTTTTACAAAGCTTCACATGTCCAGGGATGTAGCTATCAAGACCAGCTTTATGCTCTCCCACAAAATATCTAAAAACAGCAAGCCATTCTTGGAGGGGGGATTTGTGAAGATAGCTTAGTGGACTCTGCAGTGCTAATATGTCCTAAAAAAAAAACAAGCGTTCGAACAAGTCCCGTTGTCCAGGAGGACTCTGACCAGAAGGATTGAGGATATTGCAGGAATCCTGGAGCTTCAGCTGCAACGTGATGTGGCAAATTTCAACTTTTTTTCCTTGGCTTTGGACGAAAGTTGTGATGTTTGTGATACA
Organism: Paraplagusia blochii; assembly: GCA_016785265.1. Taxonomy (NCBI): domain Eukaryota; kingdom Metazoa; phylum Chordata; class Actinopteri; order Pleuronectiformes; family Cynoglossidae; genus Paraplagusia; species Paraplagusia blochii. Next base: position 7,233 of record JAFBJS010016203.1, on the reverse strand, counting down.
GCCCAGTTACTCGTATTCGTCCGTGGGATAACAAACTTTAAGATTACGGTGGAGCTGGCAGCAATGCGCTCACTGAAAGGGACGACTACAGGGAACGATTTATTTGCGGAGGTAAATGCGTGCATGGACCAACTCGGACTGAAATGGGACAGACCGGCAGGAATCACAATGGATGGTTGTCCTAACCTGACCGGTAAGAATGTTGGACTTGAACGTATGCAAGACAAAGTGAACAAAGTTAAAGCAGATCATAAAGTGGTGTTTTTGCATTGTATTTTACATCAGCATGTGCTATGCAAGTCAGTGCTTAAAATTTACAATCAATTATGCGATTGGTGTTGTTACAAAAATAGTAAACTTCATCAGGGCAAGAGCACTAATTCATAGGCAGTTTGTTGCACTGTTAGAGGAGCGGGAGACTGAATATAGTGTCATGGGCTACTACACAGCTGTCAGATGGCTCAGCCTGGGCAAATTGCTGCAAAGATTTTGGGACCTGAAAGCAGTAACAAGTCTTTATTTGTGCGACTCGAGTCCAAGTCTCTGACTCGAGTCCCCATGTCTGCCTTGTCCAGAACACAGAGATCCCCCAGGCTGTTCTCCTCCTAAACTCTCCAAACTCTGTGCCCAATCCGTTCCACATCCCTACTCATACACACGTGCCTCTGGACTCTGAATCCTCCGGCCCCTACACACACACACACAGTCCACATACTCCACACACAGTCACACTCACAACCATATTAATGCAACCTGCATAGATCTGCTATACAATAGATGTGCAATAATGTATATAATAGTCAACCTATCAATGCAATCGGTGTATATTCCATCTGGTTTTTTTTTTTTTTTTTTCTCTTTCTCCTTGACATATGTGCAATTACCAGTTTTCATAATAGTATTTGTATAATATATAATCCATGTGCAAATTATGTAAATATTCTCTGTTCATGACATGACATGACATTATAGTGATACACCTTGTACTTATCCCCAGTTGAGCACATCCCCCTTGCTTTGTTTTCTTTTTTTTTTTACAGTGTTTTTTTATTTATCTTTATTTTACGTAACTCCTTCCCTCTTGCACTGTAAAAGCCACTCTGTGCACTCACTCTCAATTTCCCCACGGGGATAAATAAAGTTTCTGAATCTGAATCTGAATTACTTTTAGAATTTTTGACTTATTATTGTTTTTTCTTGATGATTACATTGGCTTAAGATTGCTTATGTGCTGCTTCCCTGATCAATAAAATCATTTGAATAAAGTTGTAATTTCTGACTGAAGGAGATTTTTGTCACCACTTCTCTCTTCACAATTCGCACACATTAAATAACAAGTTCTGTTTTATTGGTGGTAAGTGGTCCATAAGTGGTAAATGGTCCATGATTTGTGTGTCAAGACACACATCAGAGAACTTAGCAGAGGAGCTCTTCAATGTTACAAAAGAGTTGGAAGGTTGAAAATAAGGTAGTCGGCTGTGTCACTGATAATGCAGTAAACATAACCAAGGCAATTAAAATACTGAAATGGGCTCACCACCCATGCCTTTGCGCACACAATACATGGGTGAGGGCGAGGCTCTCCACTGACGAAAAGGCAAAAGTGACAGTGGAATTCTTCCACAGGAGCACAACAGCTGCAGGAAAATTTAAATCCACCCAGCAACAAATGGCGATGCCTGAGCTGAAGCTCAAACAAGACTGCATTACAAGGTGGAACTCCACCTTCCAAATGCTAAAAAAGGATTGTGGACTCCAAAGATGCTGTCATCTCCACCCTGGCTGTTCTGAAAAAGCACCCATTCCTTTTGGAATGGGTGCTTTTGCAGAAGACCTGCACTATTCTGGAGACATTTTAGCAGGTCACTGTGGAGATAAGTGCAGAGAGGTACAGTCTACAAATGCTGTCTTTTTTTTTTTAATTAATTGTGATTTTCAGTTTTGTGAGTAACTGTTGTTACATAACAGTGTGTAAAGGTATGGCCAATGCTATCATATACTTTGAAATAAAACAAAGCATTCTGTTAAGAACTTTTACTCTTTTTCAGCTAGCAGTTACTGCCTCCAAGATGCTCATCGTTTGAAAGGGTTTGCAGAGAGTTACAGATGACCATAGGATCAGTCTAACCACAGGGAAAGGTGTCAAGGGGTTGCTGGATACCCTCTGTACATCCATGGAAAAAAAATCCATAGCTTTCTCCATATGTTCCCGTACAGCTGGCCATACCTTCTTGGCTCTCTCCTGTAGCCCCTCCACATGCTCGATCACACTGTGGTGTGGTGATGGCTGACTCTCCTAGACTTCCTTAGACAGGTCTAGGAGTCCACGAGGGCTCCGGCCGTATAGTAGCTCAAATGGGGAGAATCCTGTGGAAGCTTGGGGAACCTCTCTTATGGCGAAGAGCACATAGGGGATGAGCTGGTCCCAGTCTTTGCCATCCACCTCCACCAGCTTCTTCAACATCCTTTTCAGTGTGTCATTAAACTTCTCGACCAAGCCATCAGTTTGTGGATGATAGACAGAGGTCCGAATCTGCTTCACCTTTAACCACTTGTATAAAGATGTCATTACACGGGACATGAAACAACTTCCCTGGTCAGTCAACACTTCATCTGCTATGCCCACCCGGCTAAACAACATCATTAATTCATGAGCTACATTCTTTGAATTAGCAACCCTGAGGGGAATGGCCTCTGGGTAGCGTGTGGCATAGTCCAGAATCACCAGTATGTATCGATGTCCACGGGCGGACTTAGGTAGTGGGCCTACAATGTCCATTGCAATACGTGAGAACGGAGTGGCTATGATAGGCAAAGGTATGAGGGGATTGCGGAAATATGGTCGAGGTGCGGTCTTTTGACATTCTGGACAAGACCGGCAGAAATCTTCAATGGCTTCACGCCTGGCCAGTAAAATCTGGCGACCACTTGGTCGTTTTCTGAGCCCCCAGATGGGCCCCTAGTTGATGTGTGTGAGCTAAGTACAATACTCGTGACACATATTTCTTTGGAACCAATAATTGCTCAATGAATTCTCCCCCCTTAGCTTGGGTCCCACGGTATAGCAGGCCATTCTTGACCATGAAGTGAGGGTTCGATAGGGCACTTACCCCTGGGCACCGATGACCGATGGTCAACCGCTGCCACATTCTGTCGGGGTGCTGCCAGGTTTGGGTCCGACCATTGTGCCGTGCCGAAGTCCCCCTTCAGTGCGGTTTCCGTTGCCTCTGCCAGAGGGAACTCAGTGAAGGTGTCCTCGTGGCTTGGCGGTGGCGGCGTCTTCCGCCCCCGCTGTCACTGGGGGACCCCTTAGTGGTGGGCCGGAATGCTGGGCAGGAGACTCTGTGTGGGTCACACAGCGAGGTGTGGGCGGCCTGCTATTATGGAGTTGTTGGAAGAGGGTACAATCTGAGCCGATGAGAAGTGGTACTGGTAGGTTGGGGACAACCCCAGCTGCCAGTACAGTTTTTCCCTGGGGTGTCTGGACTTGGATGTGGCTCACCGGGTAGCTCTTCACATCTCCATGGACACAACTAACGGGGATGGTGGCAGTAGTTAAGGTGACGGCGTACTTAGCGTGAATGAGCGTAACAACGCTGCCTAAATCGACCAGAGCATGGGCATCAACGCCACCTATTCTCACTAGGAGGGTAGCCTGATGCCATCCAGAGCTGCCTGTATGTAGACAAGGTCTGCCAGGGTCTGTACTGGTGGCCGAGGGCATGGACACATCCTGGTCCTGAGTTGGACAGTCCCACGAGAGGTGTCCCTCCTGTCCACATACATAACACCTCCGCTGGATTCAGGGGGCTCTCTCCCCATCAGTCAGTCTGGAGGGTCTCAGGTAGGTGTGGTTAGGGGGTGCCACTAGGCGTCGGCGGCGGTCTCGTCCGGCTCGCTCGTCGGGGCATGGCTTGCTCATCTCACTCCTGGTGGACCTCAGCATCTCTGTACTCACTTGGTAATTCTCAAGAAGGGCTACCAGGTTCTCCACAGAGGTAGGGCTCACCTGCGAGGCGTACTTCCAGGCATCGGGCGGCAGTGCAGGAATACAGCGATCAATCGCAAGTCTTTCCATCGCTGGGGGGTCCCCGCCAGTGGTGAGACAACTCTTGGTGAGGCGTTGCAGCTCAGCGACCTGTGCTCTTGGTGGCAGCGTAGGGTTAAAAATCCAAGCATGGAAACGCTGCGCCCGTGCCGGCAGGCTGTAGCCATGGTTACCTTTTATTTTGCACTTTTTTTTTTTTTTGCTGTGTTGCACTTAATTTATCTTGTGTATTTTATTGTAAACAGTTACATTTTATTGTAAACATTAGGATTGTATAATAATAGTAGTATTTTTACCTGGGTGCTGCTTTTATTTATATTCATTTAACCTAACTTGTTTTTTGTTACATATTACATATACATTTATTAAATATGCATTTCATAGTCTTTCTTTTTATATTTGGAATTCATTATTCACGAAAACATGTGATTCGTAAAACAAAAATAATTAAATAACAAAAATATCTGAGGAGCCACTTGGGAGCTGAAAGAGCCGGATCCTTTCAGTGAACCGAGCCAAAAGAACCGGTTCTCCAAAAGGAGCCAAAATCACTATGAAGGTGAAATTATAATGAATGTAAACAATCAATATGTTCACCAGATGCAGAGTAACTCCGTTTCATGTGATGGAGGAAGAGTACATGCAAGTGCAGCAAGCTATGTGACCATGTGCGGCTCCAAAAGGGGTGTGCCGAGCAGCTGATGATTTTTTTTATAGTCTATTAAAAAAGAAGAGCAGAACTAATGCGAGTTGGAGACGTGTGTTGTTCAAACTCAAAGCCCAACAGTGGTTACCTTGTGGAGAGCTACCATTGAACAGAGTTGACTGACTGCAACCAGGGTGAGGTAAGGAAACCATTTATTTCCTAATGTTATTAACTCAACATGCGAGTTGTAAGCTGATTTAAAACGGAGTGGAGAGCCAGCCATTTGTTTTCGCCCCCAAATTCCCAATGGGGCTGTGTTTCGGAAATGTCCCAGTGACAGAAATTGTTTTACGCATGTATGCTACATCAGATAATTCCGTAGAACACCTGTGGCTACATATTCTCGAACTTATTTTGAAGGAAATAATGACAGTATTCCGTTTCTGAAATACTCCCTGCACCTGCACTGCAATCATCTTTGCATGTACACACAGATTCGAGTTGCCATTGCTTTTCATCTCGCGTTTGTTTAATGTTTATGAGAGTTTGCTAAAACATTGACGTGAATATATAATGTAAGGGCTATCCTACTTGACTTCACCCATACAACCTACCCTCACCATTGAAGTAAGTTCCATACCACTTTTTAACTAACTATATTTTGGATATTAATGAAATAACCGTCATAAGTGTGCTTGTGTAATGATAATTTTGAATGCCTTGCGATTAGTGTTTATTAGTGGCAGTGGTGGCCTAGTGGTTAAGGGAGCGGACCTGGGTCCGCACGGCTCCCGGTTCAAATCCCCCAACTGCCAAGTTACTGCTGAGGTGCCCTGAGCAATCCCCGGGCACTCAATAGCTGCCCACTGCTCACTTTGATGATGGGTTAAATGTAGAGGCCAAATTACGTTGTGCGCTGTGGTGTGAATCACAATGTCACAATGACAAAAAAGGAATTTAATCTTTAATCTTAATTACAATCCTCTCCTCCTTTCCCTTTTGGTGACATAGTCATGGTCTGCTCTGTTTTCATGTCTCTCACACACATTCCCCAGTACTTTTCCACCCACCCCTCCTCCTGCTCACCTGCCTGCTAGCCGCTCCCACTCTGTTCACTCAGCTGCACCTCATCTGCAATCAGGGCTGTATATAAGCCTCTGCTCTCCACTTCCACATTGCCAGATTGTTCTTCGCATTTATGCCTGACTTTCCAGCGTTTCCCAGACTGCTTTCTCGTTCTCGACCCTGCCTGTTCCTGGCCATCCTGTCTTGTCGCCTTCCCGGTAATCTTGCCAGCCTTCTGTCCCTGACTAGGAGTTTGTATTGTTCCTCCTGGTTACGACATGTGTTGGCTTCTCTGATCTGCTGGAAAAGGATTACCTGCAACTCATTGTTTTTTCTGTTTGGACAATAAACTCTTTACCAATCAACCTGGCAGAGTTTTGTGCTGCATTTGGGTCCAAAACACACCTGTTACAGACGTAGGTCGTCATGAAACGGAATGACATTGTGTCCTTTTTTGGTCCTGTGACCAAAACAAAAACAGAAAGATTGAGGGAGATGAGCAGGAGGAGAAAAAACAGGAGGATGATCATGAGAGAGAAGTTCCAGAGCAAACTAGAGAGAGAGAGCCAGAGATGGGGGCAGAAATGGCAAGTGCAGAGACAGCAAGTCAGTCAGCAGGCGTGTCAAGCAGGCCCAATGCACCATCAGGTTTGTGGTGTGTGTGCGTGCACGTGCTTGTATGTGCATGTGGCACCTGCGGCTGTGCAGTTTCACTAAATGAATTTCACATAGTTTGACTAAATGCAGTTCTTATTGTATTACTAATTGATGAATAGTCTAGATCAGGGGTCTCCAACCTTTTTGAAAGTGAGAGCTACTTCAAGGGCACTGAGTAATGAAAGGGCTACCACTTTGATCACACAATTCTGAAAGAAGAAAGTTACATAGTTCATCTTTAATTAAATTAAATTAATGACATTCCACGTGAAGACACCGATTGATAATGAATAATAATTAGCCTTCTCGCTAATTCTGGCTTTTTTAACCATGTGCAATACTGTCAGGAACCTGGGGGTGTTATTCGATAATAGCTTGAATTTTGACGAACATGTTAAGCAAATTTGTAGAATTGCCTTCTACTATTTATGTAATATTAAGGCAATTAGAAATATTCTGTCCCGTAACGATGCAGAGAAACTAATCCATGCCTTCGTAACCTCTAGGCTGGATTACTGCAATTCTCTTTTATCAGGTATTTCCTTCAGGTCCTTAAAGAACCTTCAATTGGTCCAAAATGCGGCAGCCCGCTGTCAATCTTTGCGTACTGAGTCCAACACAAAGAGTCTTTCAAGCACTAGGTGTGGCTTTATTCAAAACAAGGTTGCTCAAATTAAATAGTTCAAAAAATTAGGATCCTTGAGCAAAAAGGCTTAAGTCTGGAGCAATCGTCTTTCTTTAATTCTTGTCCACACTGGGGTCTCCAACCCAAGCCACTTCAATGTCCACTTCCTGGTTTCTTTGTCTTTTAGGTTAG
>JAFBJS010016171.1:28969-54827 GCA_016785265.1 Paraplagusia blochii | reverse complement strand
TTTTAATAGACTATGTCTATTTTATGTTTGTATTATATAGTTATTTTTATTCCTCTTATTTGTCATTTTTTCTTTGCTTTGGAGCTATTGTATAAGTGAGTTTCCCCCTCGGGCGAGGAATATATATATATATATAAATGTTGTTTGTTAACCTAAAGCTATTCAATGTGTCGTTGGTTCCCTTAATCTTACAAAATTATCTTTACCTTGGGTTAAACCAATAAAATTATTCACAAATCATTGCAGATTGATGTGTTAGACTTAAGGGAAAATATTTAATAAAACAAAAAAAAAAACTGGTATTAAATTCATTTTTGTATCATTTTAATACTCTCCTGTGGATTTTCTTCGTTAGCAATGTTGCCTCCATGGAACAGTAGGATAAGAGTCAGAGAGACAGGGACAGGGAGAGGGAGTTTATCAGAGGAGACATGTCAATTAACTGGGGAGTACAGAAGGCAGAACCCGAGGCCACAGGTCAGAGCAGGGGATTCGTCAGCTGTCACTAACTATAAAAACTTACTGTGTTCTGTGTGTGTGTGTCTGTGTCTGTGTGTGTGTCATGACAGGGTCCCAGTTGCAGGTCAGCAGCCACTGAGCCGAGACTACACACACACATGCTTTTATACGTGGATACACACTTTCACACACACTCTCCCAGTCCCAGCTCAATGTGTGTGGTTGCATGTTGAGCTTTGGAGACACTGTCCGATATTGATATTGTTTTTTTTTTTTTTTTGTTGTTTTTTTTACGCCGAGATACGCTTCTTAAACGACTGTAAAGACAACACTGCGGCTCGTTGATGTGAAGGTGTGAACAAAGACAAACTGGGGTTCGATAGAGTCGAAAGTGAGAGGAGTTAAAGTCAACATTCTTTCACAGACGCCATCAGTCAGTTAAAGTAGATGAGCTTTTTCAAACAACAACAAGTCTCACAGCTGGTCTCAGTGCGGATTTCTCATCAGGTCATTAAAACCAGCGGAGTCAGCTGTTAAGAAACGGTTTCACAGAACTCTGACAGGGTTAGTCTTCACGAATCAGTTTAAACTATTTTAATGGTCAATGTCAGTGCAAACAAAGATCGGATTGATTAGTGTTGTTTCTAAAGGGATGGAAACTGTCAACTTCTTATCAAACAATACCTATCATTAAATAGACAGTGTGGTGTTCAACTAAACAAGCTCAGGGTTGGAGATGAGGTAGTTGTGACTAAATGGAAACTAGAAGTTCATCATATACCTACATCACATCACAACTTTTATGGTCCGAGCCCCAGATTACCCATATGGTGCTATCTATCTATGTACCTATCTACCTACCTACCTACCTATCCATCCATCCATCCATCCACCCACCCATCCCTCCATCCATCCACAGCCTCACAAATACCAATAATGTGTTTGTTTGGCTCTGTCTTTCTTGGATTGTGTTAATAAAGTTCCATATTTAAAATCTAAAATTCTATCCATCTATCTATCCATCCATCCATCCATCCATCCATCCATCCATCCATCCATCCATCCATCCATCCATCTATCTATCTATCTATCTATCTACCCACCTACCTACCTATCCATCTGTCTGTCTGTCCATTTATCTATTTACCTGCAAAATGTCCTTTGCTGAATACTCCATCATGTTTAGTGTCACAGTCCAGTCTCAGTGGTCATCACAGGAAGTGCACATTTTATTTTACCCCAATCTGCAATCTACCAGTTTCCGACCATGGCAACATATAGGAGATAAAGTCCAACTCCTTGGAGATAGTCCAGGCCGAAGGACAAACACTCCACCCTGTGGGTGCACAAATAAAATGTTTTGAAAACTCTTTCTTAGACTTTATGACTTGCAAGCAGAGATTAAACGTGGTAACAAAGTAAATGTTTTAAACCAGTTTATACCAGCGTATTTTATTAAACTCTTTAATTTTGTACCAACCCTTCCAGCTCTGCTATATAAGTTCTGTATATGTGAAATGTGGTTTTCCCCAGCAGAGGTTTTATAGATTGTTTGAAGGTCGGACTTTCCAAAAGAAGGGCCTGAGTTTAAGGCCCAGCACAGTTTCTGTGAAGGCAGCGGTGCTACGGGAAGTGGACGACTTGTCCTCAACACTGCTGTAATCAGCATAAATGGTGACAAGAAATACAAAAAAAATGAGTTCCAAACTTGTCCTTCAGGAAAGCTTTTCTAAAAACATTTACTTTGTAAACAAAGGAAAAGTGAAATTGCTCTAATGTCAGACTTAAATAATTACTCTGAGGTAATGATTTCACTTTTCCACTGTTCCCATATAGACTTCCTAAAAGGTCTGGTCTGGAAAAAGTCAGCTCCTTTGAGAGCTTAGGTGTTTTATTTTTCTCCAGACGTGCAAGTGATGGGTGTCAGTTGATGAAGTCAGGTTGGTTCTGTAATTGTTGGCCACCTCTGAAGACGGAGCTCAGACCCAGGACAGAAGCATCTTTAGTGGACGGTGTCCTTCGTTTCACTTCTTCGTCTTCAGCTCCCTGTTAAGTTCTGTATTTGCTCAGTAATATCAGCTGTGAAGGAACGCACACCTGAATGTGTGTGTCTGTGATCACAGTGGTCATGATTGGTTTCCTTCATTAGACCAGGCGTTACTCCATGGCAAATATTGGACCATGGAAATGACACACACACACACACACACACACACACACACACACACACACACACACACACACACACACACACACAAAAGCAAGCGCTGGCTGCGGCTCAGTGGTGTGTACCCTAGGCTCTAATTAATTCCAGCAGCTAATGAGACGTGATCTCGGCCAGGAGACGCCACACGTGTGTGAAACTGACACTCGTCTCCATGAGCCCTCCGTGGGTGAGCACAGGTTACATTGTCTGCTGTTACCACGGTGGTTGCTCCCCTCAAATCTGAGGCCTCCCTCCCTCCCGCCCTCCTTCTCCAGATGAGAATGAACAGACGTGCACTTTACACCAGACAGGTGACCCGGAGCAAATCCTCCGCATTCATCTCACTTTTAAAACTTGTTTGAGTTTTTTGCAGTGGAGCTAGGATTAGGAAAGAACATCTCAGAGGAGCTGTTATGGTTTGACGCAGCTCAGGGATATAAAAGTGACTAAATAGAGAGAAATTTAGAGATGAATTACTTCCTAGGATATATACAGTCATGGAATTCCACTAAAGGTTTATCACCTGGGGGAAACAATGAACACAAAACCATTCAATGACTAAAAGCACTGTATTTGTCAGTACAATGTTATTGCTAGTGATGTAGGAACGGAAGTGATTTTTGTCACTGTCAATAAAACCATGCAAAATGGCCAGAAATCAACTCTGAAATTAATTATATTTAATTTAATTTAATTTAATTAATTACCTTAATTATGAGCCTTTTTTGTTGTTAGTAAATTTGTCCAGATTAATGTAGATTAAGTGGAAGCAGACTTTAAAATGGACAAGAAATTAAAGAAAGAGTGGTCTAATAATTCTAATTCAGCAACGTCTGGTGAATGCAGAGGTTTTTCACCCTAAACCTCCTCCTGTAAACCAACTTTTTTTAGTAAAACGATACATTTGGTTAACCATTCAGTTCGATGTGTTTGCTTCATTTATGCTTCATTAAATATGAAGAAGAATATTATACATATAGGTTATAGGTGTGTTCTGGTCAAGTCTGCATTAATTTATAGATTAATGTGCCTGCTTCAATATTAAATATTACAAAGAAAAAAGTTCACTTAATGAGCAAAAAAACCCACGTAACTTTCAGTGGACTAAATACCTGCAAGAGTATAGTGCATTCTGATTTGGGTGGTATTTGTGGAGACTGCTATCCCTGTGAGCCAGTAACAGATAATAGGATGGAGATGAATGAATGAATATCTATCTAGTTCAACAAAGAAGATTAAGTTTTTAAGCCATAACAAAAAAGGCTCTAGATGTTCCCATTAGGTCTCCAGGTTAAAGTGATACACAAACTTCATTAGTCTGTATTTTACTGTTTTCTGCAACAAGAGAAAAGGGGGAGTTATTTAATGTCGAATCTCACACGAAACTTTTATTTTTTCATAAAATCATTTTCAAAACAAATATTATTGTAGTATATGAAGGGTAAAAAGAACAACATACTCAGTCATCATCTAAATAAACCCCTGATTTTTTTTTTTTTTTTAAGACGTTTATACTACATAGTCATGACATAGTATTTTTGTTTTTACGTACAGAAACCTTTTGTAATACTATACACTGAATCAGAAAAATAATTTTATAAAGAAATCATCATCCTCTCATCCGTTACCGGGTCTCACGGGCAGCAATCCCCACCACGGCCACCCAAATCACACTGCACCATACTGTGAGCCTTTCTGTGAACTATGGGAAATGATGTAGATATAACTCATAAAACTTCAAAGAGTCATTTTTTTACACCATTTCATGGTGAAATGAGGGAAATGCAGGCGTAGAGCAGGAGTATAATGTTAATGTAGACCAAGGGTTGTCTGATCTAAGATCTCAATATGTTTTATTAGTCATTTGGATGGGTATTGTACCATCCTGGTCCAACAAAGATTTGTAATTGATTTGTAACTGTTTTTACGACCTAACGAAGAACTAACAAAGACATTAAAAGTTGAATGTGGTGTGATGGAGAGGGAAACTCCCTGTGATAGAGACCTGCATACCCTCACACACACACACACTCAGACATGCAAACATGCACTAACCATATGTACACAATTTTTCTTAGTATTTGCGGTGCAGGCAGCTTCGTCCACATGTTTACAACACTGTACTGTCCGTGTGAAATGTGAGTCTGCCGTGTGCAGCGCACTCCTTTCTGAGTCTGTTTGTCAGTCTGCACAACTCTGTGTTTCAGAGAAAGTGTCCACGCAGTCAAATTGGTCTGTGTTCTACAAACACGTAGCCACATGTAGCTCCTTGAAATGAAGGTCTGGCTCCACCGCTCTGTTTGTCTCTCTTTCATCAGCCAGCATTGCATCATATCAGCAGACACATTATCCTCTGTTCCCCGGGCTTTGTTTTGAATCTGTCTCAGAAAATATGTAAAAATGTTGGAATGTTTTTGCATTCCTGCAGTGACAAAGGCATTCGACCAATGTTGATAAATTTGGGAAAAAAAAAAAAAAAAAAAAAAAGGTAAACCATCAATGCAGTCAGTAACAATGCCTCATGGTCTTTTACTGATTGTGAAGGCAATCGATTTATTTTTCACTAGTACCAGATTTTTAGCAAAATAATGAGAAATTTAAAGATGCTGCTCTCTTGATTTAACAACTTTAAAAAGAGAACAATCTTGGGAAAAAAAAAAAAAAAAGATCACCCCTGTTTTTTTTCAACATCTTGATTTTTTTTTTTTTTATTTCTGGTGCCACTAAATGTATATTATCTGAATAATACAATGAACAGGAGAACACTGAATCCCTAAAAAACAGTTTGACAATACATTACCATTGCTTTTGATGGAAGAACTGAAGTGATTGGTTGCTTACTATCAAAAAAATCAGAAAAAAGAAAAATGTAGTTATAAGCTCTGAGATTACCCTCTAATGAGCTATTTTTGTCGGTATTATTATATAATATGTACCTTGGTACATAGTAATGTAGTGTGTCTTTAATAGTACCAGGCATTAAAAAACAGCAGGGTTTTTTTTTTTTATCCATGACTGTATATTCACTTCGCAGTGAGTGCAGCAAAAGTTTTTGTTTCTAATATTTTTCAATTCCAATATTACATCCCATTCATCACAGCATTATTTTATCACAGTTATCAAGGAATAATGTAATCACTTCCACCAGAGGGCACAATAACTGTAGCGTCATATGTAAAATCTTATGAACTAGCTTAAGATCTTACCAATCCTGCATGTAAACATTCTCGTTAAAATTCTTTAAAAAAAAAAAAAGACAGGACAAATTATATGGACTAGGTCACTGTTTTTTTTTTTTTTTTTTTTTTTTTTTTTTTTTTTTTTTTTTTTTTACTTTGTGGCAATGATTATGTTTTCACACTACTGCCCCCACTGTTAAGGGTAGGATTTTAGTTTTTTTTTTGTTGTTGTTTGTTTGTAATCATAACCCATACGTTTGGAGTGTGAATCCTATACAGTAACAACTAGGCTGATTGAGTTTCCCACACCCATGTTGCAAACTGTATGTTTTCCAAAGCTGGTGTTGCAAATCTGTCATTGATGAAAACATACGGGGTAAATTATTCTGCAGCTCCTAAACCTCAAAGCCAACACAACAACAACAACAACAGCCGTCCTGTTGGTTTTTGCCATATGTGGACAAATGTTCCTGCAAGCCTAGAAAACACAACGTTGTTCAACAAACAGCCAGACCAGATGCAGTTTGCTTTAGTGTGTGTTTGCGTGTTGGAAGCGGGAACACGGTTCTATTTCACAGATTCCTTTTTGGTTCACGCTGCAGTGGAAGTGGCTCAGACGCATGTTTGGAATCACTGAGGTAGCAGAGATAGCCGACGTGTAATTATACGTGTGGTTCTTTGTCAAATAACCAATCTGAGCATTCCTGCGCAGACTTTTTTATGGGTCAACCGCAGATACACACACACGCACATAGACACTTGTACTTCTCGGAAACTCTGCCCCTTCTGCTGCCAGCTCTTTTTTGTTTCTTTTGCGTTATACAAAGTCACAATCCAGCAAATGTGCACACACAAACACACCGATCTGCACCTAAAATCTCACTGTGTGCAATTTTTGAAGCGGACAAATGTCTGGTGGGATTGCATGCACACACATACATATCCCCTGGAGTGCCCCGTTATATTGGATGTACACATCAAAGTCTACTATGTGTGTTATGTGTGTGGCGACAGACAGTAATTAACTGGGAACATCCCAGAGGGACCAGTACTGACGGACTGACTCCATCAATCAAAGCCAATCACACTTAACCACTGGAATGTCCTCGGGGAGTGAGCGGAACAGAAGTCAAGTTTAGGGCGTGGCCATGTTTGCATGTGACGATTAATAGAGTTATACAATTTGTTGTGTAGATTATTATTAGTTGCGTTGTGCTCTACTGGTTCACCTTTACCTCTCGAGTTTCCAGACACATTTCATCATGACAACGCACTTCCTTTGTCTATTGTCGAAGTGAGGTTCGTAATTCATCAAAATCAGAGTGATTCAATTCCCCGCAGATAATAAATCCTGCTGTGAAGACTGGATTCGTGTGACACATGAAAAGACGGTGATGAAATATGTCCTCCATTATTTCTTGTCTATTGGGTGTATTTCCATGAGGCAGATCTGGAATGTGCCAGAATGAATTTACACAAAACATTGGGATGAGAACACAGCTGTATTATCAAAAAAAAAAAAAAATATATGACATTACTTCACGCTCCATCCATCCATATTAGTCCACTTATCAGTTACTGACAACGTAGTATCCTTTTCTAGTCCCTGGGATTATTTGCAACTCCATCCTCCATCCTCGTTCCCTCATTCTTTACCAGCTCTTGGGGGAAATCTCCACAACCACCACCCAAATTTCCCTCCCCTGTACCTGCGCTTCATGAACCTTCCTGCAGGTGATCAGGCCACTGGAAGGATCCAACTGGGATTTTAATATTCCCCACAAGGTGAAGTCTTGATTTTCAAACTAATGACCGAGACATTGACCTTGCAAGAGTTGTCAAAATTGACATTATCAGCTAAGAAGCTGTTGTTACTACTGTTTGATTTAACCTAAGGCAGGCCTGAGCAATTATTTTGTCTCGTGGTACTAAAATTTGCGTCATGGGCCAGATCAGGATCAGAAAGATTGTGTATTTCCGTGAACCAAAATAAATGATGAGTAAAGCCTGGCGCACACCTGCGAAGCCTGGGGAGGATTCGGCGTGCGCCAATTGGATGGATGGCTTGAGTCATCAACAAGGTTGAAATTGCCTGGACTGTACCCACACCTTAGATCAGACCCACAAACTAAGGCCCGGGGTACCAGATGTGGCCCGGTTGGCATTTGAATGCAGGACGCCCAACTTGTCCAAATTTCTCTCGGCTTCTCTCGGCGATTTCTCTCGGCGCGAGTGAACAAAGTCTCATCGTGTGCAGGCTACGTGATGACAATGATGCAACAAGACGGCAACCAGCAGCGACTTGTTGAATATAATGATATTAGGAGACAAATTCATGGATCTTTGGCAAGACCATCCTTGTCTGTTTTAATATTCGTCTTGGCAATTTTAAAGATAAGGACAAGAAGGAAGAGGCGATAAAAGAAATTGGCACAAACTGGTAAGAATTGTAATTTCCTGTCCTAAATCTATATCATGATAATCGACATATTTATGGGCAAATTACATGGAAAAAATAGTCAATTATACATAGTTGCAATAATTATACATAATTGTACATAGTTTATCTTATCACGTGACCTGGGAAATCAACTTACTAGTACAGGGGTGGCTAACCAGGTCCAGAAAGAGCCACAGTGGCTGCAGGGTTTTGTTCCAACCAACCAAGAACACACAATTTGACCAATCAGCTGCCTGTTGACTGAGATGAGTTGATTAAAACCCTCAACTCAGGTGTGCTGCTGCTTGTGTACTATCAGCCGAATCCTCCCCGTGTGCGCCGGGCTTTAAGTATTAAATAAAGGCCGCGCTTGTAGCCTCTTTGAGACCATCTATTGGGGAAATGATGGCTTTGCAGGGAAAAGGTAGAAGGAAAACGATAATATTAACTCAAAGTAAAATTTGGACAAGTTGGGCGGCACACATTAAAACGCCAAACGGGCCACATCCGATACCCCGGGCCTTAGTTTGTCCAGGTCTCATCTAAGGTGTGGGTCTGGTCCAGGCAATTTCAACCTTGTTGATGACTCAAGCCAGACATTGTCAAAACTTTTGAGCAGCATGTCCAGATCAACAGCGTGCCTCTCATTACCACTGGCTCAGTCAGAGATTACACGATTCCAGCTCAGACTAGTCAGTAAGTCCCTGTTGGATCAAACCGTCTAGGAAATACTCTAAGATCACCAGTTGTCAATCGGTCAGTATATTCTCAGTATTTGACTTGAGTAGTATTTCTTTACCCAGATGGACCTGGGAATCCATACAACACACACTAGAGACGAACCGCTGTCCAGGATTTATGTTTGTACGTTTGAGAGAGACACGGGGAGATGAAGGGGTTAAGTGGGGAAGTACTGGAGCCAGAGCCATTGACCCAGACATGACCTCCCTATGAGAACATGGTTTAACGACACAGACACTCACACACACACACAGATACACAGTGAGCGGCTCATCCTGAAATAATGAAAGATAGAGGCCGAGATAAAAGAGAGAGATGGCACGGCTCGTTTTTATTGCTGGAGGTGTAATATAATGTGTAATCGTATCCAACAATTTCCTGTTATTTGTACGACGCAGACACCGACATGAGGCGTGGATTAAACACGGTAATTTGTCAGCGATGATCAAACACAGGCGCGCTGCTTCTTTCTTTCGCGTCTCATCTTACCTCACATTCTTAGTGCGCAGTTTTCTGTGGTGGGAAAAGCGTGTGCTACGGGTCGCCAGCTGTACTAGTCGGGGGGCGGGAGGGGCAAAATATTTCTGCAACACCTTGGAGGCTGGACACTCAAAAAGAATATTTTAAAAAAATCACTTTTTTTTTAATTGCATGGTAGTTTGTGGAGAATACTACTAGTTAATAAAGTCTGAGGTGATGACTTTTTTCAGTTGCTTTAATAATGAAGGTCAGAGGAGTAACAGGCCTGTTGGACGGGACATATTTAACCCACAGACCACTATACTGTAGACAGTCAGTGGTCCATGTCCTTATGAGTTTTGTCATTTTCCATACCATACTAACCTAAAACAATACTGTCAAAAATGCAGTTGTCAAATTAGAACAATGCGGGAAAACTTTTTGCCTGGATTAGGAGCATATAAAACTAAGGAAAAATAAATTAATAAAAAAAAAAAGTCATACATTAAATGCTTTTAGTTCTTATTTTACCATCTGTAGAGAAAACATGATCATTGCAAGGAAAAGTCAGAAGTATACACATTACTAATCAACTTTACAATTCGGAAATATTTGGCGGGCCATGCTATCATCCTGAACGGGCTGCATCTGGCCCCCGGCCCTTAGTTTGCCCATGCCTGTACTAAACTGTACTGTATATAAGAAAATGATGACAGGGGAGTTGTTGCAAACTTGTAAAAATAGACTCAAAATATTGAGCAAAGATAAATTAAGATTTAGTATAAGAACATTGTCTATAGTAAAAAAAAAAGGCGGCTCTGTAGTCAATATATATTTTTATTTAAAATGAAAAGTCAGGGTTAGACACTAGGAATAGGTAGAAGACAAGAGGCAGAGCTGGAGGTGGCAGAGTTAAAGATGCTGAGATTCTCTTTGGGGAAGACAAGGATGGACAGGATAAGGAATGAGGTAATCAGGGGGACAACACAGACGGGGAGGTTTGGAGAAAAAGCTAGAGAAGACAGATTAAGATGGTTTGGACATATCCAGAGGAGGGACAGTGGTTATATTGGGAGAAGAATACTAGACATGGAGCTACCAGGTAAGAGACGAAGAGGAAGCCCAAAGAGCAGATTTATGGATGCGGTGAGGGAGGACATGGAGATGGTTGGAGTTGGAGTTGAGGATGCGGAGGACAGGGTGAGATGGAAATTGTTGACTCGCTGTGGCAACCCCTGAAAAACGGGATAAGAAAGAAGAAAAAGATTTAAAATGAAAAGTGAAGTCTTGGTTGGACTTCAATTTAAATATAAAGGCAGTTAACTAATTTCCTACTTTCTTTTTTGTATTAAAAATATTAGTTTCCAGTCCATGGTATTAACTGAAAGTATCAGCAGTTGTAGTAGAAGGAAGGAAAAGGAAGGGAATCAAACTCCGTGTCATTGTGATTCACACCACTGCACACAAAGAAATGTGACCTCTGTATTTTACCCATCACCAAAGTGAACAGTGGGCAGTGAGTGGGGACGGTGCCATGCTCATTGGACCTTAGTGGTAACCCGGCAGCTGGTGGATTCAAACTTGAAACATTCCCAAGCCCAGTTCCTTTACCACTAGGCCTCCACTGCCCCAATAGTAGAGGTAGTATTAGTAGTGCATGGTGAGAGACTCAGATTTCAGAAGTGTTCCTTTTTTAGTCGGCCTTGTTTTCTTATCAGTAAAGTGTGTATTTTTAAGGCAAAAAAAAAGTACTTAATGTAGCGGCAGCCATTAGTTCAGTCTGACCTCAGAGTTGCCTCCTGGCGGTTGACTGATCAGATAAGAAAGTCACCGCCGGTTTAGAAACACATTGGCCGTGAACTGGCTGAAATGAGGCCTATACCTTATCACTCAGTGTGTTTACATACGTGTTTGTGTGTGCTAAGCCAGTGATCCCCAACCACCGGGCTGCAGCCCGGTAACTGGGCCGTGGGTCATTTGGTACCAGGACGCACAAAAAGAAAAAATAATACACATAATTTGTTTGATTTATTATCCGAATCTTAATGATATTTTATTTTGAAAAAGTGGCCGGATTCTCTCTGTTACATCCGTCTCTCTCGACGCATGTCAAGTCCTCAGCAGCATAAGACACGTGATACACCCCGCTAAAATAAAGAAAGATCAAATGCTGGAGATCGCAAAAATGACGGGGACCTAAAATGTCTGTTCGAGACATCAACTCTGCCGTTTTTCCGGATTAAAGTCATGGCAGAGAACCCCAAGATCATCACAACAGCACTAAAAAGTAGGGTTTTCTGCAGTGACGACATCCAAAACAAAATATACGACAAACTGGACCTAAGTAACACACTTACGGTTTAATTGTCACTCAAAATGGAACCGTCTTGTTACAACAAAACACGCTTAGGGCTCCCATTGATTCAGTGCTACTGTGAGTCGCGAGTATTTTTATACACTTTGTTTTTGTGTTGTGTCTTATTTTGAAGTTACAGTATGTTTAAACGTTAGCATAGCGACCAGAGTGTGTTGCTTTTTGCTCGGGCATAAACTGATGTTGCTCATGTCATGTTCTGTTGCTGGTGCAACGTCACAGGGACGTCGCTAATGAAGTTGCACATAATTACACAGTGGATTTATGGTCATTTTTATTATTATAGAGAAAATACAACAGTTTTTAATGCCGATCGTATTTTATTTTGTTTTCATGTGCTACACCGGGCTGTGACAATATTGTCAGACTTTAAACCGGTCCGCGGTACAGAAAAGGTCGGGGACCACTGTGCTAAGCGGTAGGAAAATGCAGTACCGTCCAGAGTCCCCTGTCGTCCCTCTGGTCCTTCCCACAGGTTGTCCAAAGAGATGTTTATGAGCTGTAGATGAAGAGTTCGTCCCTGTGTCCGGATGTTGCTTTGGTTACATCCTGGCAGCGACATCAGACCTCGCCTCCATAAAACTTTCCAACTCAAATTGAACCCGTGACCCATGGGCTCTTCATAAGCCCGTTGTGTAGTCTTCCTCGATCGCTCATCATCTGGGGACAGAAAAAAAAAAAAAAAAAAAAAAAAACCCTTCCCTGCACCAGGTGCTCTCCCGCTGGAAACTGTCGAAGACATTTTATTAAGACAAGGAGACATTTAAAGCCCCTTTCGGAAAGTGTTTGTCCATCAAAACGTCACAAGTAATTTGGACCATAAAGCTGTTTCCAGTCTGCAGCTGCTCCCGCTGTTACTTCTGACAACAAGTAAAACAATAACAGCAGGTCGTACTGCAGCGTATAGGAGAAATGCGATCGGTCTGTTCACGTGTTTGTACGTGTGGACGTTTTTTGTGCATCCCAAACGCCGTCCTTGTCTGAACCGTCTGGTGGACAAGAGGACCAAAGCCTGGGCAGAACCTGGTCTGGGGTTGGAAGGCATGATGTGAGCTGTGGTTAGGTCTAAGGTATAGGGTTACGCCCCGGGGCCACACCGAAGGCAGACGTGCCCAGAAGTTCTGCCAGCTGCCGTTCTGTGCCCACGGTAATCATGTTGTCCATAGCAAGGGCCGCGCTGAAGCAGTCCAAACAATACACATGGGAGTCTGGGGTATTTTTAGAGCAAGCTGCGAGTGAAACCTGGCCACAAAACTGAACAACTGAAATCCATTAAAATGTATTGGTTTAAATATAAATGTCAAGTTTCAGTAGGAAACATATCCCCTTTCCTCTGGCCTCCTCCTGATCCAGTTATTTTATTTTATTTCATATTTTATTGCCTCTTCATGTGTGATGAGGCAGTTACTGTTCTCAATTTATGCACTTTTATTTTTTTTTCTTAAACTGATTGTACATATACTATATTTCCCATTCATAGCAGGTCATCGTATGTAGTGAATAGTGCCGGATGTCCACACTTATTTTTTTTACACTGTTTTACTGATTTTCCTTTTTTTTTTACAAATAACCAGGCTGCACTGACTGAGCTTAAATAAAAAGGTTAAATTTACACATATACTTTATATTTATTTAGCCTACATTATACATGATTATTAAATACTTGTGGCCTTCAATCAAAACGACATACCATTTAGTTGTGTTATTGATTTAATAAACATTTTTGTAAATTTTTAATGCATTTTGATAGGTTATGGAAGAAAGGAAATCAAACTCCTTGTCATTCTGACATTGTGATCCACACCACTCTACACAACTAAATGTGACCCCTGCATTTACCCCATCATCAAAGTGAACAGTAGGCAGCTTTGAGCTTTTGCTTGGAGCAGTGAGTGGGGACAACGCCATGCTCAGTGGACCTCAGTGATAACCTGGCAGTTGGTGAACTCAACCCTGGAACCGTCCCGGACCCGAGTCCAGTTCCTTAACCACTAGGCCACCACCGCTCCAAGTAGAAGCAGATGTAGTTTTAGTTCAGAGATTTTTTTTTTCCTTAAAAATAAAAAAAATAAAAAAATCTTCTCAACGTCCTTCAATTCGTTTTTTCTTGAAACCTTTTGACCATGTATAATTGCAGAAAAACTACACAATATTAATGAGTGGAAATTAGTGCCTGCCAAGGAAAATCTGAATGTCGTATGAATGTTATTTTTCAATCAGATACTGTATTTTCATAAGGAACACGTAAAAAAAACAATAATTTTCTCATTAATCAACAGCGCACCCTATAAAGCGGTGCACTTAATGGCACTTAGAAATCTGTCAGAAGTTGCATTAAAGCACCTGCAGTCAGAAGCCTTGCAGAGTAACACTGAACTATAAATGAAAATAGTCAAGTAAATATTATCGTTTTTTTTATTTTATCTGTTACTACAGACCAGTATTGAGAGTTATTCCGACTAAAATGCACAAAGTTTGACTCTCTCGTGTCGCTTTACACGTGTTAGTCTTTGGTTCAGTTGCTGTATCAGGCAGATTCTCCGTTGAACATTTAAATAGGATTTTTCAATGCTATTACTAATACATTTTAGGTTTATTAAAATAGTTTAAATCCACTTTAGTCAGTGAAAAGACCTAATAGGACTCGGTGAGTTTTCTAAAACATTTAAAGCTACAGGTATAGTGTCTGTTTTCTATGGCGTTGGTTAAGTTTTCTCTGAATAAACGGAGTTTTCTGGATGGAATCAACTACACACTCACACAGTCAGTCAGTCACACACACACACACTTGCGGTAGAGTCGCGATCAGTGCTGCGGCTGCTAACGAGCAGATGTCGCCAAAACTCACTGTCACTCTGCCCGAGGTGCGACGCCGAGGTCACGCTAACAAGCGGCAGGTCTCACGTTGACGTTGAGACGCACACTCAAGTGTCGCCAACCCTCATTGACCCCCGCTGTAAAACGATCAGTGTCATTCAGAGGTGGGATTAGACCTGCTGAGCAGGGGTTAAAAAAAATGAGAAGATCGTCTGTCATCTGCTCCACCATTTACTATTCCTTCTTCTTCTCCTCACCTTCCATCACCCTCTACTGCGTCCTCTCTTCATCTCAGAGGAAACGCAGAGTTCGCTCCGAGAACTTTCTCAACTTTTTACAGCGTACAGTGCATAAACCTGTCATCACCCAGTGTCATTACTTTGTCATCCGGAGCAGAAGCAGCAGCAGCAGCAGCAGTTTTTTTTTTTTTTTTTCCTCATCTTTGTTTTTACTTCATTCATTTCCTGTTTGTCTTTCCTCCTTCTTTCTTTTTTACATCTCACTCTTTGCCTTCCATTCGTTGTTTTTTTTCTTGTCTGATTTTGCTTCGCTTTTTGTTGTTTTCATGAGTATTTTCACACTAAGTACATGCAGTATTTGGCAGTACTCAGAGACACTAGCTCAAGCCCGTGCCTCAGTGCCAAATACCTTTCATCTAAAACAACAGATCTTCATCCATTTAACATGGAGATCCAGTAACAGCCTAATGATAGCCACAGATTTGGGTTGATTACTCTTCTGCTTCAGTCATTAAAAAAAAAGTATGATTTCTGTGATCCATAATGAGGCTCTTATTGTCCGAGACTGTAGCAAACTAAGGAATTAAATTACACATGTATTTTTTTTTTAAAGAATGTGGAAAAAACCTCAACAGAATTTCCAGTGCTTAAAGCTACAGCTATACCACGACTATTTTTCAGTTTGTAAAATGGCATCCAGATGAGTGTTCCATTTTTGTATTGGACTCGGTTTATGTGAGGTCAAACGCTGATGTCCCAGAAGGGCAATTTATTTAAATCTACCACTGAAGTTACCCTCAAATCAACTTTCCCATTTGAACATATGGTTGCCTTCAGTTATCAATGAAGACAGGAGATATTTAGTTTTTCTGCTTGGCTCTACTGTAAAAAAAACATTGTTTTTCATCATAGTGGCCTCTGCAGAGAAGCTCAAAAAAACATTAGAAAACATTGTTAACCTAGTGGTTAAGGAGCTGGACTTGGGTCTGCAGGGTTCCAGGTTTGAATCCACCAGCTGCCGGGTTACCATTGAGGTCCACTGAGAAGGACACTGTCCCCACTCACTGTTCCCCAGGTGCTCAAAGATGCCCACTGTTCATACTTTTGATGGGTTAAACGCAGTCCTGTTTTGTTGTGTGCAGTGGATCACAGTGACAAGAAGTTTTCTTCCATTCCTTTCAATTTATTTTATATAGGTGATATTCTCCCAACAGACAGACAGACGGACGGACAGACGGACAGACAGAATGGGTGAAAGGATGGGTGAAAGGATGTGGAACCATCCATTCACCCATGATCACGCGTGCATCCATTACCGAGTCTCAGGGGGTAGCAGTCTCCATGACTACCACCCAAATCACACTGTACCACACTTCTATCTCCCTGTGACTGATAAACCCAGTGGAAGCCAACCAACCTAACCCAGATTCCAACTTGCCCAGAAGGTGAACCTAGGAGTTTCAAACCAATGACAGAGACATTGTCTCTGGGCCAAAGTAAAGGCTTTAAGGGCATCTTTAAACCAACAAATTAAAGCATAATATCAACTAATCCTAAAGACAGGACACTGTTAAACTGATTAGAAAGAATATTCTGAGATTGTAATAATAATAATAAAAAAAATAATCTCTATGTGGCTACAATACCACCTTAATATATATACATATACAGTCATGATAAAAATAATTAGACCACTCTGCTGTTTTCTTCAATTCCTTGTTCATCTTAATGCCTTGTTCCACTAAAGGTTTATCACCTGGGGGGAACAATGAACACAAAACCATGCAATGACTAAAAGCACTGTATTTGTCAGTACAATGTTATTGCTGGTGATGTAGGAACGGAAGTGATTTTTGTCACTAAATTTTTGTCAATAAAACCATGCAAAATGGCCAGAAATCAGCTCAGAAATTAAACTCAATTATGAGCTTTTATTGTATATTTGTCCAGATTAATGTAGAATAAGTGGAAGAAGACTTTTAAATGGACAAAAAATTAAAGAAAGGGTGGTCTAATATTGTTTTTTTCCATGACTATATATATATTTTTTTTTAACTTGGTTATATCTGCAACAGTAAGTATAAGAACAATAAAAAAAAAACAAATTAATAACCAAAGGATGGCAGTGGTGGAAGGAAGCAGACATTGAATTTGCAAGGCTTCGGGTTCAGTATGATTTGGGTGCCGGTTGTGGAGACTGCTGCCTCTGTGACCTGGTAATGGATAGGGGTATGAAGGTGATAGAGTGAATGAATGAATTGCCAGTTATCAATGTATCATATTGTATCAAGTCATCCCTACTGTCAAAGAGCAGACCAATAACAGAAGAAAAAAAAACAAAACACAGCTGGCCACATGGTAATAACAAGCCTTAAGTGAAAATTAATCTCCGTGACTTGAATTTATGATGTAATGATACAGCGAATAATCTAAATGGTGATTTATAATCCCCCGGTTTCTCTTGAGGCCTGCCGGCGCTCGCTGCCTTCAGAGAGCGAGGCTGTGCTGCAGGATGACGTCCTTTTAATTTTATGGATGGAAGGTGGCGATCCTACGCCGGGGCCAGTGTTTCTGGCAGGTCTGAGCGTACACGGAGGGCTGGGGTTTTATGGGTGCAGAGCTACATCCATATATTTACGCTAAAAATACTCTGCTCATCCAGTTTTGAGTTCAGTGGGGCATTTTATCTGCACCGTCCGAGACGCTCGTCATCCATCAAACCTGAGCGTTTCCTTCCAGATACTTTCCGATTCCGACTCTGATATTTGTTTTGTTTTTTTTTTACCTCCTGGGCTCAAATAATTTACAGTGTCGTCTCTGTTTCCATGTCCAGAGATTCCTCACGTTGTTGGGATCTAAGTATGCGGACTTGTCATCAAAGTAAGGCAAGTGTGTGTGTGTGTGTGTGTGTGCATGTGTGTGTGTTTGTGCATGTTTTCTATGGTAACGGAGTCATCTGCCGTGACAGCTTTTAATTAAGAGAACAGCAGGTAGTTCTCTTCATCCTTCTATCTGTTTCTCTTTCCCACAAATCAGAGACAGTCCACTCTGCCTGTCTCTCTCTCTATGGCTGTCTGTCTGTCTGTTGATCCCGCTAACGTTCCCAGTCTGATTGCCAGGTGTCCTGCTGACACGGTGACACTTCCAAGACAATAAGGAGATTAAAAGAAGGGTCCAGACAGGCCACATAAGCGGAGGCTCTATCAAACACAGGTGACAGTGGAAGCTTCTGAGAGTCTCCACAGAGAGAGATGAAGTCATCTGCTTCCTTTTGTTCTCCCCGACACACACACACACACACACACACACACACACTGACACAGGCAGGAACCCACGTCCGCCATAAATAACCAACACACATTTGGAGTTGAGCTGAAGCAGCAGAGAAGCAGATGAGAGAGGAGCAGAGTGTGAGCAGCAGATGGGGAGAAGAGCTGATAAGAGAGGGCCAGTCGTTGATGTCAGACCATATAAAACAAGTGTGTGTGTGTACAGGGGAGAGAGGGAAAGAGAGACACAGACGCAGACAAGAGGGTTTTTGGAAAATGTCTGAGGTCATTTTCCCATGATTCACCTTTGGTTATTGCTGGTTTTGTTCCTTTTCGTAATAGAATTCACACGCTGGGCCTCAACACACACACCAGAAAGATTTCTCTGTCTGAGAACAAAGTATAGATGTGAAAAATGTCCAGTCTGTTTTGGTTTGTTAATAGAGAGGAGGAAAGAAATGAAAGACAGTCGTAGCATGACAGACAGAGAGAGTGCATGTGTGCGAATGAATGGGTGGAGGTGCGGAAGGTGGAGAATTTTAGATATCAGAATTAACTGTTCAGAGCAGTGGAGACTGTGGAAGAGAGGAGAAGAATAGACTAGGTGAACGGAAAGGTTAACAGGACAGTTGTGAGACCAGCCATGATGTATGGATTAGAGACACTAGGGATAGGTAGAAGACATGAGACAGAGCTGGAGGTGGAGGAGTTAAAGATGCTGAGATTCTCTTTAGGAGAAATGAAGATGGACAGGATCAGGAATGAGGTCATAGAGATGCCAGATTGAGATGGTTTGGACATGTTCAGAGGAGAGATAGCGGATAAATTGGTGGAAGAATGATCCCAGAGATGGAGCTACCAGGTAAGAGACAAAGACGAGATTGATGGATGCAGTGAGGGAGGACATGGAGGTAGTTGGAGCCACAGTAGAAGATACAGAGGGGAACGGGGGGAGATGGAAAAGGATGGTGTTTTGTGGCAACCCCTGAAAAAGGGACAAGCCAAAACAAGAAGAGGAGCAGAATAAATACGTAAAAGAGCCACAATACACACACCCCCCTATTAATACTTGCCTTTTTAGGACTTCATTTTAAATAATCAAAACTTCAGCTCATCACACTCCCTGAATTTGCTTTTTCTATTGCATGCTTTTGAGTGTTTTACTATAGCAGTGTCTTTTCCTCCTTCAAATATCAAATATATATATATTTATTTTATATATATCAGTCAATATACACATATATACATATATACATATATACAGTAATAGAAAAAAAAAATTATCAGACCACTCTTTCTTTAATTTCTTGTCCATTTAAAAGTCTGCTTCCACCTAATCTACATTAATCTGGACAAACATAATAACAACAAAAAAGGCTCATCATTAAGTTTAATTTCAGAGCTGATTTCTGGCCATTTTGCATGGTTTTATTGACAGTGACAAAAATTGCTTCTGTTCCTACATCACTAGCAATAACATTGTACTGACAAATACAGTGCTTTTAGTCATTGCATGGTTTTGTGTTCATTGTTTCCGCATGTGCTCACGTTGAAACATGAGATATTTACAAAGAGCTTTTCTTTTAGCATTTTACATGATGAGGGTCAGTTTGTGCTAAGTACAAAGTGCGTTACCGTACATTAAACTTCTTCTTTTTCTACGGTGTTTATTGGCGGTTGTGACTTGCGTCTTTCTCGACACCACCTGTCTCACTCTTACCCTTTCTGCTCGAGCACCCCTGGCGGCCGTTGGGGAAAATGCATACATTAGCCGCATCTCTTAAAAGCCGTAGGTTTGAAATTGTGTGACAAAAGTTGTAGCTTTACGGTATACACAATTACAATTGGATTTATTTTGTAAAAGTTACATTTTTATTTTGATGTAGGAAAAATTAATGACAGATACTTTATTAACTCTTTTTAATAAGATATTTCAGCTGATTATTGATAGACTGTACTCGTAAAGATGTGAACAGATTTGTTGTCAATTTATTGTAAGACGTAAAATGTTTGAATCCATAAAAGCAGAGCAATCACAGCCTACTACAGGATTTCTTTGGCTTTATTTTAGGGAATTTGATTTTACCTTAAAGAATATGTTTTAATCTATATTTATTATAACAAATAAATTATTTGATGTGCAAATCAGTAACACATTTTAGGAATTAAACCAGTAAAAAGTTGGAAATTGTATAGTTTACATATGACTCAAAATTACAACCATTTCCTAAATGTTCACAAAAGCTAGGAGACACACACACACACACACACACACACACATTCTGTGTTTCTTTTCTTTGCTAAGGACCATCTGAATCTAATGCTACAG
The DNA here is from genome assembly GCA_016785265.1 of Paraplagusia blochii. Taxonomy (NCBI): domain Eukaryota; kingdom Metazoa; phylum Chordata; class Actinopteri; order Pleuronectiformes; family Cynoglossidae; genus Paraplagusia; species Paraplagusia blochii. The sequence goes on along the minus strand of JAFBJS010016171.1, from coordinate 34,315 downwards.
TTAGCGCTACAGGAAACTGGGAATAAATTTTCCACATCTCCTGCTCTTCAGCCCGAGCGTGTGTGTGTTCTTGGCTACGACTTTTTTTTTTTCTTTTTTACTTTTTTTTTTAATTTATTGTTGTACAATTACTTTACTGTATCTGAAAATAATTTATAGTAATTACTATGTATGTCATAGTAGTTTGGTTGATAAGTTTCCAGTTATTTTTTATTATTGTTATTTTTAGTTTTTTTTTAATTTATTTTCTTAACTAAAGACAGACAGACAGATAGATAGGATTTCTTTTTTGATTTTAGAAAACAGATGTGATTCAACTTCAGAACAAAACAACTGTCACACTCCACTAAAACTTAAGAAGTTACACATTAGCAGATAGATAGATACAGTAGATACCTACCAAAGTGAAGTCAGCGGTTTGATTCCCAGTTGCCAGAGATTATAGAGGAGACATATTATACCATGGTACAATCACCCCCAGTCATTCAGGCGCCACCGACAGGTTTCGTTTTGAGGGTTAAGTCAGGAAGATCTTCATGACGTAAGAGCCTGTGCCAAATCATAAATGATTATTATCCACTGTGTCGACCACTGACGTAGGGAGCAGCTGAAAGAACAAGAGGAATATATATGTATATTTATATATACATATATATCTGTTAATGCCTGAGTGAAACGTGAAAGAGAACATCTGTGGCCGACTTTGTGAAAAGGATTCCAGATTTTACAAGCGAGGTATTACTTTTATGTACAACAGTAATATTTTTATGTTTTCTTTATTTTACTTAACCGACATGATTTAGAGGACAGAAATTGGGACACATGCATTTCAACACTTTCACTGCAACAAGAGAAAATCCACTAAGTAGAGAGGAGATGGTTGCATTATTTCCGTATATATTTAACCTTTAAGACCTCCTCCACGCTGTTGACAACTTTCCTGAGACGCTACTACATTTTCCTATACATTTACATGACGGTTTAGTTGGACAATGGAAAAATGAGACAGACTGATTAGGTGACGCAGAGAAAAGCGAACGTGTTTGGATCAGGCAGGAGAGAAGCTGAGAGATGTATCAGCCAATCATTTTGAGGAACAGAAGAGTCTGCTCAATGTTGCGTTCAGTGTCCTAATAATTTACTTTAATTTTTGCTATGTTTTTATAGGTTCAATTCTTTAGGTTATAATTATGACAAAAAGAAAATATCTGAAATAAAAATACATTCTGTATTCACACAGTGTTAAATACGAGATCCGATACTAAGAATTGTGCAATGCGCTCTAGAGCAAGAGGAAATCCTTGAAGCAGTGAGGACTTTCTGTACACACTTGTTGTCCTGAAGACATTATTATTAGTTTATGATAACTGGACTTTAGCGTTTGGTTTGCTGACAGATCCAACCAGATAATTGCAAATCGCTGATAGAAACTTTTCTTTTTCTTTCGGCTTATCCCATTTTTCAGTGGTTGCCACAGCGAGTCAACAATTTCCATCTCACCCTGTCCTCTGCATCCTCAACTCCAATTCCAACCACCTCCATGTCCTCCCTCACCGCATCCATAAATCTCCTCTTTGGCCTTCCTCTTCGTCTCTTACCTGGTAGCTCCATCTCTAGCATTCTTCTCCTAATATAACCACTGTCCCTCCTCTGAACATGTCCAAACCATCTCAGTCTGGCTTCTCTAGCTTTTTCTCCAAACCTTCCTGTCTGTGTTGTCCCTCTAATCACCTCGTTCCTGATCCTGTCCAACTTGTCACCCCCAAAGAGAATCTCAGCATCTTTAACTCCTTCACCTCCAGCTCTGCCTCTTGTCTTCTACCTATTCCTAGTGTCTCTAGTTCATACGTCATGGCTGGTCTCACAACTGTCCTGTAAACCTGTCCCTTCACCTTAGCTGACTCTCTTCTATAACAGATCACTCCAGAGACCTTTTCTCCAGTTGTTCCATCCTGCCTGTACTCTATTCTTTTCCTCTCTTCCACAGTCTCCACTGCTCTGAACAGTTGAGCCCAAGTATCTGAACTCCTCCACCTTCTCCACCTCTGCTCCTTTTAACCTCACCATTCCACTGTTCCCCGTTTCATTCACACACATGTACTCTGTCTTGCTCTCCAGTCCAAACCTCCACCTCTCTAGGTTCTCTTCTAGCTGTTGCCCGGTCTCACTGCAGATCACAATATCATCTGCAAACATCATTGTCCACGGAGACTCCTGTCTGACCTCATCTGTCAATCTGTCCATCACCAGAGCAAACAAAAAGGGACTCGGGGCAGATCCCTAATGAAGTCCCACCTCCACCTTAAAGTCCTTTGTCCTTCAATTCAAAAAATTGCTGATAGAAAACGACCCAGAGATTGAATAACTGCACCACTACTACTTCATACAAACTAACGGGACTGAGTATAAGGCAGTTACTAATGCAGTCATACTTCATGCACGTTATCTGATAAAGATGACAGCAGTTCCTTCCTGGAGCCATAGTGAAAGTCTGACCTTCAACACATCATTGTTCCAAACAGGAAAAAAGAAACACAAAAGAAAAGAAAACCATTTTCTGCACAATACTGGAAACTTGTACCCAGTCTGTGTGTGTGTGTGTGTGTGTGTGTGTGTGTGTGTGTGTGATCAAGAGAAAGACAGAGAGAGGGAGTGCGAGAGTGTGAGGGCACAGTGTGTGGGCTGTCTCTTATGTGTATAAGAGACAGGATCCCTAATGAAGTCCCACCTCCACCTTAAAGTCCTTTGTCCTTCAATTCAAAAAATTGCTGATAGAAAACGACCCAGAGATTGAATAACTGCACCACTACTACTTCATACAAACCAACAGGACTGAGTATAAGGCAGTTACTAATGCAGTCATACTTCATGCACGTTATCTGATAAAGATGACAGCAGTTCCTTCCTGGAGCCATAGTGAAAGTCTGACCTTCAGCACATCATTGTTCCAAACAGGAAAAAAGAAACACAAAAGAAAAGAAAACCATTTTCTGCACAATACTGGAAACTTGTACCCAGTCTGTGTGTGTGTGTGTGTGATCAAGAGAAAGACAGAGAGAGGGAGTGAGAGAGTGTGAGGGCACAGTGTGTGTGTGTGGGGTGGGGGGTGAACTTGCGTCTGTTTTACCTTAGCAGATTTATGACACGTGGTATTAAAAAAAAAGTCTCTATGTAGGATAAATGCCCCTATGCGTTCTCAATGTCTCTCTCCCGTCCTCTCTCTCTCCAAGACACACTGCTCCTTTGTTCCCATTGTGCCAGAGCAAACACACACTCTGTGTTTACTCAGCACCGCAAGACGCACACGCATACACGAGCGGGATCCGTGGCGTGTCCATTCATTGTCATTCATTCTTTAAATAACTCTGTGTCTTAATGTGATATATTTATCCGACGGAGCGGATATGTGGAGATTATACAAACGCGCACACCCTCGCAAAACACACTGACGCATGTCAGTACTGACATCCTTTCACACAAGCCCTAGACAAACAATGCTAAACCACAACCTCATAAATAATCAGCATTATCAGCGCATGTGTGTTTGAGGAGTGAGAGTTTTTTGTCCTGGCTCGTAACCGCTGGGTCCTATCAGGATTAGATTGGAATGTACACACACTTCCTCTCCAGTCCGGGTTCCCCCTCTCTCGCTCACTCTCTCTTTGCGTTCCCTGAAAAACTACACTTTTTAGTCATTCAGTGCAGTGATGACTTTTCTCCAGTTGTTACAGGCAGGAAGGAACAACTGGAGAAAAGTCTCTGCAGTGATTTGTGATAGAATAGAGTCAGCTAAGGTGAAGGGAAAGGTTTACAGGACAGTTGTGAGACCAGCCATGATGGATGGACTAGAGACACTAGGAATAGGTAGAAGACAAGAGGCAGAGCTGGAGGTGGAGGAGTTAAAGATGCTGAGATTCTCTTTTGGGGGTGACAAGGATGGACAGGATCAGGAACGAGGTAATCGGGGGGACAACACAGACAGGAAGGTTTGGAGGAAAAGCTAGAGAAGACAGGTTAAGATGGTTTTGGCATGTTCAGAGGAGGGACAGTGGTTATATTGGGAGAAGAATGCTAGACATGGAGCTACCAGGTAAGAGACAAAGAGGAGATTTATGGATGCGGTGAGGGAGGACATTGAGGTGGTTGGAGTTGGACTTGAGGATGCGGAGGACAGGGTGAGATGGAAATTGTTGACTCGCTGTGGCAACCCCTAAAAAAAGGGATAAGCTGCGTTCTTCACAACCGCAACCCAAATCACATGGCACCACACCATACCTTCCTACAGGTGGCGAACCCTCTAGAAACCGGGATTTGAACTCATACCGGAGGTGAACCCTAAGTTTTGACACCAATGACACAGACATTAACTCTGGGCCAATTCGAAGGGCCTGTTTTTTGTAACACATTAAACACAAAACGGTGCACTGACTTTTTCAGTTCACTCATATCAGTTCATATCAAATATTCATCTTCTGATTGGTCGATTTCAGGGTCAATCAGGCTAGGTTTCGTCTTGTCATTATCCGACAGCTCAGTTAATCCCCATTTTAATCATGTCTGTTAATATAACTTGTGGCCTTTAGGGTTCTTCTGCACACACCAGAACATTACAGTAACAGACCAGTACTTATTATATCACACAGTTTAGTACAGAATCACTCTGCAAAGCTCCTAAATACAGTAATAGTGCAGATTTGTACCTTGTCACAGTTGCACTTAAACATCCTGTGTGCCAATCCAGGTCAGTGAACACAACATCACATTAGAAAGCGCTCTACTGACTTATGGGAAGGATATACAGTAGGTTCTAGGTGTGCCTGTCAATCCCTCAGTGAATCTTTGATTTTAAGAATCCAATCTTGCAAAAATGTTGCGATAAATGAAAATTTTGGTTTAAAAATGTGAATACATGTTATAAAATTGTGATAAGCACATATGTGAACAATTTCTGGTAGCTCTGTTCATCCAGACCAATCCTAAGTCTACTATTGTACTCAGTCTTCTTCTCCTTTCAGCTTGTCCCTTTTTTCAGGGGGTTGCCACAGCTAGTCAACATTTTCCATCTCCCCCTGTTCTCTGTATCTTCTACTTTGACTCCAACTACCTCCATGTCCTCCCTCACTGCATCCATCAATCTCCTCTTTGTCTCCTACCTGGTAGTTCCATCTCTAGGATCATTCTTCCACCAATGTATCCACTGTCCATGAACATGTCCAAACCATCTCTAGCTTTTTTTCTGTTGTCCCTCTAATCACATCATTCCTGATCCTGTCCATCCTTGTCTCTCCTAAAGAGAATCTCAGCATCTTTAACTCCTCCACCTCCAGCTCTGTCTCCTGTCTTCTA